>JAANYP010005318.1:0-37414 GCA_020465985.1 Centrapalus pauciflorus | reverse complement strand
CATTAGAAATAAGGCAAGACTGTTGCTCAGGGCTACAAAGGACGAGGAAGGCATGGACATATGACTATGAATGAACAATTTGCTCCTGTGGTCCCAAGGCTAGAATCAATTCGTTTGTACTAGCCGACGTGCCTCAATAAAGAGCAAATAAAGGTATTTCCAAATGGATGTGAAGAGTTGCATTTTGAATGGGAACGCTGGCAAGAAGAAGTATGATGTCAAGCAGCCTCCAGGTTGTTTTGAAAATGAACAACATCAGGTTTTGTCTATAAGTTGGGACAAAAGCTATCTATGGTCTCAAACAAGCCCCTTAGAGCCTTGGTATGGTATACACTCTTACTGAATTCCTTTATGAGCAATGTGGTACTCCAGAGGTTAAGTGGATACACACTGTCATAAGAAGGAAGTTCTGATATTATCTTGTTCAAATTATGTGGATGACATAAATTGGTTCCTAACTGAATGAGCAGTTACAATGGAACAAGAATTTGTTTCATTACTCATGAAATCAAAGTATGAAATGAGTATGATGGAGGAACTAACTTTCTTTTTTAGGATTACAGGTTAAACACAACTCAGGAATTTTTATAAATCAAAGAAAGTACACTTTTAGATCTTTTGAAAAAGTTCAAATTTGAATCAAAAGTCTCCCATTAAAACCCCAACATGGAAACCAATGTAAAATTGGATGCCTGTGCCATGGCAACGTGTTTTCAGAGTACACGCTTACAGGGCATGTTGGAGCCTTGCTATACTTTGCTGTATAACCTGATATTATGTTGGCCACCTGTTTGATAGGCTAGGTTCCACAGCTTGATCCAAGGAATCACAATCTAGTGCTGTTTAAAAGAATCTTCAGATACCTGAAGGTACAACAGGTTTGGGTCGTTGGTTACCCTAAAGACTCAAGCCTTGAACTAACAGCGGTTATTCAGATTCTGATGTTTGCAGAGTAACAAGGTTAGATAGGAAAGGCACAACATTGGATGTCAACTCCTGGTGGAAATTTGATCAGTTGGTATGTAGCAAGAGCAGAAGACTTCAGTGTCCACTTCTACGGCTGACGCTGAATACATTGTTGCTTGGAAGCTGCTGTGGGCCAGATCTGTGGATGCCCAGCATCACTTGAAGACTATGGGCTTGTTATGGAAAACTCCGATTCTTGTTGATAACACAAGTGCCATAGCCATCTCCAACAATCCCAGTATTTCACTCTCAGCCACAAAGCATATGAAGTCAGACATCCAATTCCAGGGATCACATTCAGAAACGTTACTGTGGAGGTAAGTTTCTTATTTCCACAAAGAAAAGCTTGGCAGGACATTTTCACAAACCTCTGGATGAAACAAGGTTTCGTAGAATTACCTTGTCAGCAAGCTGGGCATGTCCAAATAAGAGTTGACTAAGTGTCTCTCAAAGGTCTAATATTTGTATGTTCACAATGCTCAAGTTTTCTGACAGACTGTATCCAGAACAGTTATACAGTTTGCTCTAGTAGTGCTTTGTCTGAAAAAACTTGAAAGCTTGAGCATACAACCGGTGAACAAAAACAGTTTAAACCTGTTTATATCGTCCAGCCTGCTCTGATGGTCCAGTCTTCAACTGTTCTTACTTTCAACACGTGTCTTACATGCCATTGTCTTGTAAACCTTTCAAACTGATTGAACACAACCTGTTCTCACAGCAAGAGGAGAGGCAGGCTGAAGGCAACGTTTTGAATGGAGAACCGCTTAAGACCTGAGAACCTTGTGTTGACCCTGATCATCACAAGTTTGGACAACAGACGGAGACACCAAGTTTCATTATCTTTCTTGCATAATTAAGTTACTGAAATATGTTTTTAATTTAAGTTAATTACCTGCGGATAAATGTGTGTCGTTGTTAGTGGTAAAAAGGTCCAAGTGGCTGACAAATGTTTTCTACATGGAAAACCGTTCCGGTTTTTCCGTCAAACACTATTTCAAACTCAAACCGACCCAAACCTTTTCTCTCTCATACAACGGACCATTCAAATCCTATAAATACTACATCACTGTTCATCTTCGTCTCTTCCTCTCATCATTTCCAGAAATGCCTGCAAGACCCTAAAACGACTTTAAGTGTTTTTCCTTCTTCAAACCTCAAAAATTCCCAAATGGCCTCCAGACCTAATCCCTATTGCTCCAGTCATTTGTTGGTTGGTAGTCGGTAAACCATCACTCAGCCCACAATGCTGACCATCAACCACACCAATAACATGCAAAACCTCACTACCCCAAAAACTATGTGGGGAAAGGTTTACGAACAAATGGTGGAGTTTGGAGTTTATCGAACGTTCATTCGTTGACTACGCATGACTGCATCTCCTGGTGTCCTGTACCAGTGAGATGGTGATATGAGTTCTGGTATACCGTGGCCTACCTTCCAGAATACAAAAAGTCATTAAGGGCACTATACTCAATGGGACTCAGACCATTGAGATCAACACTGATCTGCTCTGGAGGTGCTTCAGCTACACAACGTGCTGCTTCTTACGATGACCACCAAGTGGAGTGATGAAATGATAAAATGGGCAATCTGATACGATTCTGTGGTGTGTGAGAGACCCCAAAGTTGAGCAACATGTTCAGTGAAGAATATCCTTAACTACAGCTCTTATTCGCCTCTGTGGTGCTGTGCATTCGTAGTAAAGTTGGCTTCTTTGACAAATGAGACGTGATGAAAGCCCTATGACACATGACCTTGCTCGTCCATCTTGTCCTGAAAAATCCATTTTGTGCCCAATTATATAGTTGTACCTTTGGAGCAGGGACCAACTTCCATATTTGTTTCTCTCAAACTGATTGAGCTCTTCTTGCATGGCAGTGATCCAATTGGCATCTTTTAATGCTTCATCAACCTTCTTTGGCTCCATCAGTGAAACAAAACTAGAGAACATACAAAAGTTCCCTAAGCTGTCCCACCGTGTTTGTATCCCTTTGTTGATGTCACCAATTATTTGATCATTAGGGTGACACCTGATCCACTTAGGATCATTTTTCAATGATGATTTACCTGAGTTGTTAACATCTTCAGCAGGTCCTGTTGAACAGCTCTCAAGATTTTCAGACACACTGTTGTCTTGAGCCTGTTCACTTGTTGAACATGTCTGACCACTGTTGAACATATCAGCAGAGGAACTGGGAAAATCAGCATTGATAGGTTCTGGACATGCAGTTGTAATTAAGTCAGTACATTTATTCACACAGGGTGTTTGACATAATTCATCATCATGTCCATCATGATTAACAGGTTCCACACTGGGTGTAGTGGAAGCTTTTGAGTCCTCTTCATTGATTGAATGCATCAGATCATCAAAGTTAAGGTCTCCTGAAACTGATTCAGGGACAGCTTTGGTGGAGGCATTCTTGGACTCTTCAAAGGTGACATTGATAGATTCATCTATCACCTTTCTTTTGTTGTTGTATACTCTGTAGGCTTTGGAGATAGTAGAGTAGCCAACAAACACACCTTCATCAGCTTTAGGTTCAAATTTTGACAGCTGATCCCTTTGATTCAGAATGAAACAGGGACATCCAAACACATGGAAATAACTGACATTTGGCTTTCTCCCTTTGAGCAGCTCATAGGGAGTCTTGTTGAACCTTTTCACCACTAAGGATCTGTTTTGGGTGAAGCAGGCAGTGTTAATAGCTTCAGCCCAAAATGATGAAGGTAAACCTGATGCACACAGCATGGTTCTAGTAGCTTCAATGAGAGTTCGGTTTCTCCTTTCAGCAACTCCATTTTGTTGAGGAGTTCTTACTGCTGAAAAGTTTTGAGAGATACCTTTCTCTTCACAGAAGTCTTCAAGAGTACTGTTTCTGAATTCAGTACCATGGTCACTTCTAAGCTGCTTTACTTGGGCAGAGTTCAGCATTTCCATCTTTTTGACAAATCCAATAATCTCTCTAGCAGCCTCTCCTTTGCTCTTCAGAAAGATCACCCATGTGTACCTGGAGAACTCATCAACCATTACAAGAGTGTATCTTCTTCCTCCTAGACTTGGGACATTAACAGGTTCAAACAAGTCCATATGGATCAAGAAGAGTGGAGTATCAATAGAGAAATTGTGTTTGGATTTAAAAGATGTTTTTCTCTGCTTGCTTTTCTCACAAGCTGTGCATAATCTATCTTTGGCAAAAGTCATAGAAGGCAAACCTGTCACCAACTCTTTCTTACAGAGTTTGTTGATGTTCTTGAAGTTCAGATGTGACAGTCTTTTGTGCCATAACCAGTTTAGATCAGCATTTGTTCTTGTGAGAAAACAGGTTTCAGTTGTGGGGTCAGCAGAATGCATATCCACAACATATACACCTTTCTTTCGTTGAGCACACATCACAACTTTGCCTTGGGAATCCAATATGTAACCCAGGTGCTCATCAAAGTTAACCTTGTAGCCAGCATCACACAGTTGGCTTATGCTAACAAGGTTATGTTTTAGCCCAACCACATAGGCTACCCTTTTGAACACTGCAGCACCAGCTTTAAGAGTTCCATATCCCTCAGTGGATCCCTGCACATTGTCACCAAAGGTGACTTTTGGCCCTTTTTCAGGCCTGAGTTCACTCAGCAATTCTTTACAACCTGTCATGTGCCCTGAGCAGCCACTGTCCAAGTACCAAACCTGGGAAGGTTGTTTTTCCTGCAGAGTGATAAGAGAATTATTAGTCATTTTTAGGGGAACTCATCACAGAGATGAGTTCTCCTACTTCATCAACATTTGTTGATGGATTTGGAATGTCCACACTAATATTCCCTATCTGAATGGTATCAGCTTGTATACCATCCTCAGTGACTGTGACATTTCCACCACTGCTTGTGACAGCTGTGAGGGAAACAGCAGAGTCAACAGGCCTCATGTCCTCAGATTCAGGACAGTCCTTGGCCAGATGTGTCTTCTTCCCACATTTGTAACATTTTCTCTTTTTAGTATTTTTGGAAGAAGATCCTTCAGAAACATATTCTGAGCTGTTTTTGTTGATTCTTTCAGCATGTTTAGCATTCTTTGTTGAATCAACAGCTTGTGTGGAGAGTTCAATAGCCACAGCTTTGACTGTCTCTTCTTTCCTCTTTTTGGGAGGACAAATGTCAAAGACAGGAAGCTTGATTGGCTTTTGAGCTTCCACAGGTTTGGGAAACTTATTCCCATTTGTCTCAGTTTGAGCAATGGCTTTGCCTTTGCCCCTACTGGATTGTGATTTATGCTGCCTATCAGCATACTCACTGTGTTTGGTTTTGAAAAACTTATTTTCATTTAAAACCAATTTACCACTATGATTTGAAAACTTATTTGAAATCACAGCAGTTTGTTTTCAACATGAGACTTACCCTTGTTGAAAACAGGCTGCTTACTTTTTGAAAACTTATTTTCAAAGTGTTTAGCATCAAAAGGATTAACCTGCTTTTTACCAACAGCTTTGGACTCAGAACCTGTTTTGTCAACAGGTTTAGCATCCACAGCTTCAGTTTGAACATGTTTTCCTTTCTTTTGCTTGTGTGAGCTAGCAAAGCACTTAGCAGGCTGTTTTGGAGAACAAACTCCAACATCAGCTTTTGAGCTGAGTTCACACAAGCTGTCAGTATTTTGAGGCCTGACAAACCTGTTTGTTGAGATTAGTTTACCATTCACATTTTGAATGAATGTATTTGGAAGTTCACCAAGAGTGGATAAATCTTCTTTCAAATTACTTATCTCAACAATTGAAGCTGCTGTGTCAAGATCCCCTCCAAGATAGGCTTGGATTTGTGCAGGAATCTGTTGACTTATACAATGGCTGACTTTTTGTGCAGATTGGCACCAAGAGTCAACTATCTTTTGAAGCTTGGCATTCTTTATATCTGTTTCTCTCTTTTCTTCCAGTAAAATGGAGTTGACGTGTTTTAATTCATCAAGATCAGTTTCCAACTTATGGAAACTGTCTAGTTTACTGGATTTAGTTTTAAGATCAGCTTTAAGCTTAGAGATTTCAGATAATAAAGCATCATGCTTCTCAACAGCAGCTTTGAGATCAACAAGCATATATTCAAACATTTTAACTTTTTCTTCAGAACTGTAAGCCACAAAATTTTGTACCTTATACATCATTGTAGGATTCCAGTTCTCTAAGCTGCTGAAGGCTTCAGCTTCAGCCATATCCTGTTTGAAACTGCTTGTTGATGGGACATCAGTGTTGGCCATCAGACATTGATTATCTTCTTCATCAGATGATGAATCAGATTCCTCACAGTCACATGTCTCTGCCATGAGTCCCTTTTGGCGATTGGAAGACACAGAGTTTTCCAATTTCCTCAGCTTAGCCATGGCCATGAGGTACTTAACCCTATAGCCATCATCCTTGTTAGTCTTGTTGGGTTTGGATGACTGACCAACAGCTTTTGACACACAGTCAGCAGCTATGTGACCAGTTTTGCCACACTTGAAGCACTCAGCTTTGGATTTGTCAAATGCCTTCTTTTTGCCAGCACTTGAACCTCCTTGCAGCATATTTCTTCAAAACCTTTTCTTGTTGAACCTTTTGACAAGCATGGCTATCATTTGCTCATCATCTTGTTCAGCAAGATCTGCAGCATCTTCTTCGTCTGACACCTCCTCCTTTTCATCATCCTGCTGATCAGGTTGAATGAACACATCACTCACCTGATTTACAGGCTGTCTCACACTAGCCACAAAGGCTGCACCTCTTCTGGACATTTCCAAGGCATTTATCTTTTGTTGCCTTGACTGTTCATCATTCAGTAAGGATCCATACAGATTGACTAGATCCATACTTCTGATAGTACCTGAGTTCCTTAGGATTGTTGAGAAGTAGTTCCACTCTTCAGGTAAAATGTCCAGAAATTTGTTCAACAGGGTAAGACTGTCCTTGGTGATCCCAACAGCTTTGAGATCATTCACTAGAGCAGTGAACCTGGTGTAGGTTTCAGTGAGAGTCTCCTTTGGTTTAGCAAAGAAGAGTTCATACTGTCTAACAAGATTGTTGATCCTGTTATCCAGTGTGATTGTGGGTCCATCATAGACGGTACACAAAGTATCCCACATCTCCTTTGCTGTCTTCATTTTCTCCACCTGCTTGAACACATCATCAGGGAGAGAAATGACCAGGTTGTTTCTGGCCTTTGCATCCAGAGCCACCAATCTCTTGTCTTCATCGGACCATTGAGCTTTAGCTTTCTCAAAGGTCCTGATTTCAGGGGCAGCTCCTTCAACCGCTGGAGTTATAGTAGTAACAGAGGTTGGCACATAGGGACCCTCCATCACTATCTCTGGCAGTTGTACATCCAGATTCTCTAAGTAGAGCATCATTCTGCACTTCCAACCAGAGAAGTTTTGATGATTAAATTTTGGAAGCTTGCCCATAGAGCCATTGTCATAGTAAGAAGAATTTGCAGCACTGTTGTCCATGGAAACTTGGGAGAATGAGAGATCTAGAATGACACACACTCTAAACTGCTCTGATACCAGTTGTAGGTCCCGAGAGGTTCCCAAAGTATATAGTTATAAGCTGTAGAGGGGGGGTGAATACAACAATTTAAAAACTACACACTCTTTTTCTCAATGTTTGTATGTATTATCAACAATTTGTTAATTACAAACAAGCTTGAATGCGGAATAGTTCAAGCTGAGATGACAGATACAACAGTATGCTTACTAGTCTAAGACAGACTCGAACTAGTATACAATGAATACACTCACTAAGAAGCACTCACTGTGTTTACAAGACTTAAGGAACAGCTTAGGTAAAACAGCTGAGACACACAGATGCTGGTTTACAGAAGACTTGCATGCATGAAGATCACACTTGCACGTTCACTCTTGGTTTTAAGCACTTAGCTTTCTTCACTTCTTTCTGACCTTAGAAGCTTCCTTTTATACTCACTTAGAGGATCTCAGAGAAACATCTTCATTGGACAGAATGAAAAGGAAAAGTCTTGTTGAAAAGACAACATAACCTTTTCTGCACTTTTCTGAAAAGCAGACTTGTCTTCACATGTGCAGAACTTTTGTCTTTTTACTTTGTCTACTGTTGCATTGCCTTTAACTAATTTAGGAATGTCAACTTTGCGTCTTTCTTCCCTGTAAAGGCCTATTTTGATATAAGAAAAAGGTCTGTCACCCTTTTTCAAATATCCTTTTGTCTTCATGTTACAGAATAGCGTGGGCAGGCTGAGCAGTTCTGTTTTCCACTTTGTCTTCGACTTTGTAAACTGATATTGTAGTCAAAAACAATACATGATGACTTGGAAACAAATTCCATAAAGTGTTTAGCCTGTTCACAAAGAACAGGTTCTGTTCACAAAGAACAGAACACTTTAAAAATGCCCGAGCTGCTCAACAGTGTAGAGCAGCGTAGACAGTTTATGTCCAGCCTGTTCAGCAGACAGAGCAGCTTGGACAAACTGTCTTAGTTGCAACACATGCAACATATAGAACAGCTTTAGACTGATATTGCAAATTATTTTCAGGTTTCAATAAGGCATATAACAGGCCTTAAATTCAACCTTCAAATGCATCAACAGGTTTGATTATAAAATCTCCCCCTCAGATGTAGAACAGGTTTGACTGAGGCCTTTTTGTGCCTAACAATGTCTTAATGCTCCAACTGGTCCTGTCATCTCTTTGCACTTCATTTAGTTCTTGCAGACATTATGCATAAAATTTTGTTCAATTGGCTATCACGTATCCATGAACAAAAGAAAGTGAATAATTCAGATACCCGAAGTCTCAGTGCGGTCAGCCCTGACCATTTCCAAGGACTTGAGACAATATCTTTTCCAGTGCCCAGTTTCTGGCACTCAAAAGATTTGTCATCATTGGATTTGACTTCTTTAGTCTTTGGCTTTAACTACTCCTTAGCTTTAACCTCCGGCTTGAGAACTTGTTTTCCCTTCCGTCTCTTTCCCTATCCTTTCTCCTTAATCATTCCCTCAGCAGTCTGAAGCATCTGATGCAGCCCACTGATCATCTTCTCCATGCATATTGTAATAAATTACAAATTGCTTAAATTATTTTCAATAAGGAATTGAGAATCAGATTCGTTGCCATCTCATGTGTCATGGATACCCAAGTCTGCTAAGATGATCCAGTTCATCTTCAGCACATGGGGTCTATTAGTTATTCCTTCTGCCATTCTGCAGGAATTTAGTTCCCTAGTCGTATATGTTTCTCAGTCCGAGCCTGAGTCCGGAACATATCCTTTAGCCGACGATACATCTTGTAAGCTGGGACATCCATATGGGTAGTCTGCAGCTCAGATGTCATAGTCGCTAGCATTAGACAGGCAATATCGACCGAATCCTCAGAGTGCTTCTTGTGGAGATTTCTCTCCTCAACTGTAGCAGTCTTTGCAGGAGCAGGTCCTGGTGCCCTTTCCAGAACATACGACTTTCGCTCTATACTCAGAACATTGGTAAGATTTTATTCCCAGTTCTAGGAATTGCTTCTTTTAAGTTTTCCATTTCCCGAATGGACCTCAAAGTAGCAATATTGTGCTTTTAGGGAGGATTTTCAATAGGAGGAGGTTGAGGAGGGAGATTGACGTTATCATTGTTGCTGTTACCATTATTGTCATTATTATTATTTAAACCGCTTCTACATCGCCTCTTTCAACCATCTAAAACCATTTTTTTTCAAAAATTAGTATTTGATTAACCATTAATATATCAATAACCCAAAATTTAGAAAATGTTTTATTAATCCTAAGAACCCTTTTACTTATTCATGAACCCAACGAATGTTGAACCTACATGAATAAGCTACTTAGGCAGACAACTTATTACCAATTACAACTCCCTTGCAACTCTTAGTTCTTATGAGATTTCCAATTTCTTAAATTGATCATGTTCAATGTCATCCACACCTTGGGCAACAGTCTTACTAAGGAACCACCACTGACACACACCATATAACAACTGCAAGTCACTAGCCCAAGTCTTACTTAGGATCCGCAATGCTCAACTCACAGCTCTCCGAGTTTGCGGCGTAAGCACCCAACGAAGGCTGAACCTAGTTAACCGGTCACCGTGAGTGCCACTATATGGACGGTGTGTTGTGTCAGATTTTTAATTTGGGTTTATAACCAGTCTCTTACCAAGAACTAGTGTCCAGTCAGGTTAGTCAGCGGGCAGGATCCTTTCGGTTATAAAACCTCTCGGAAATTCCTACAACCATAGCCCGAACGAGACTGTCATAGACACCACCTATTTTGGTAAACAATCCAGTTAATGTACCAGTTTTAAGAATCTCAACTCTTTGATCATATGACATTTTAAAAATAAATCTCTTTAATTTGAAAAACTAATTTCATAAAAAATGTCATATCTAACACCTGACAAAATAATTAATGTTTCCAATTTAAACTTCCTTTTAAATAATTTAATTTTTCATAAAAAAATGATTGTAGTTTTGATTTCTTTTATTTATCTACTTTGTCACCACAACCACACATCTAAAAATAAAGCATAAAAAAAATAAAACATACAATCACATGGTGACATAGCTTTGCCGAAACTATATTGGTTTCCGAGAGCCATACGGACAAACCAATTAGGTCAAAACCTAAGGGACAAAAACAACACACAAGGCAAGAAGGATGAACTCTATCAGCTCCCACTAGCCTCAGCATCTGATAATGTCTCCGAGCGTCCTTTATAAATGACCTCCTTCTTGATGGACATCTTTGCCAAGATTTTTACATAATTTTAATCTAAATACATTTGCCTATTTTCTAACCTATTACAGATTACATCATAAAACCGGGATTCGAATGACACACAGGCCTTCCCAAAAATAACCAATAATAAAAATAGCAAACATTAAGATTAAATAAACAACCATCATATATAAAGGGGTCTCAATGTTCGGCTATGTCACAAACATAAATAAAGCAGTAAAGCTTATAAATAATCCATAATTCATTTTCATCTTGCCATGAAAATAATTTAAAAACCAATTAATCCACCATTAATTGAAGTAATCATGTCCAATATCGTTCTTAAATTAAATAAGTTTTGTAAACTCGAAATTTAGGAACACTTTCCATAATTAGAAATTTTTTCCTGAAAAATTCTAACTCAATTCCATATTTGCATTATCTTTGGATTCATAACTACACTTTTCTTAAAAATAAAATCCTTAAATTAAACTCCATTTAATTTTATAATGCATTTCATGAAACTAAATATTAAATGCATAAATTAAATACAGTTTATAAATTATACCATTAAATTTTTATTAGGCCAAAGATTAAAAAAATATGGCTGATTAAAAAGGATGACATATATTCTAATTTCAACACTAAAACTTAACTTTTAATTAAAACCGATTTAATTTAAACGACGAATTACCGGAAAAACGAAAACGAACCAACTTTGTTAACCGACTCATACTCTAGTTCAATAACCCATATGAACCGAAAACAAATAGGGTATTAAACCCTTTGAGGGCTGAAATTAATCGAACCCATTAATCAACTTACTTTGATTATTTCAATTTCCATATTCCAATTAATCGTTTAACTATCGAATCGAATAATATTTAAACTGATTTGTGAATTTTATAAAACTAATAAAGTCTCCCACTTTAATTTTATAAAACCGAAAACATTACATATAATTTGTCATAAATGTTTAAATATTAATAACCAAACACTTTTGATTTATTGATTCGATTTTAACGCATTTAATTTAATCGTTCGAGTTTAACCGTGAATTAAACGACACGACGTAATAAACCATCTATGACTTCGGCTACCATATCATAGCCGAGAGGTCATGGGTCTCAACCCATGGCCGAAATCTCAAGGCTCGATTTCGCAAACCCGAAACGTTTAATTATCGACTTTAATCAATTAAACACTTTTAAACAATCAAACATCAATTAAATAAAACGAACTAAGGTTTTAAATCCCAAGCTCCGAGGAACTCCAAGGTTGGCCGAGAATCACCATGAGGTTTCCAAACTCTTTGGTCGATTTTCTCCAAGCCAAATCAAAACCTTAAACATATTAATTATTGATTTCGATCGTTTAAACAATTTTAATTATTAAAAATCGAAACTTTAAGAACGTTGGACATAAAACATGAATAATACTATCGTTATGTTACTTGAGATGACTTTGATACCACTGTTGGGAATTCGTATCGTTTTTCATAAAAACATAAACATTAATCGAATTAACGCACAACGGAAGTTTTTAAAAATTACGAATTCCGTACACGGATCATCAAGTAAAACATAAGATAAGTAACGTGAAAGCATATAAAAGTCATACATTTGTATTCGATAACAAGAATACACGAATGTGATGCTTTAGGTATCCATCGGTGATGACACGATCGAGCGGCGCCAGGTATGCAATTAAACACATGAGGAACGAGAAAAACAAATACCTTTGATTTGTTTTTGCTTTGGCCGAGGGAAACCAACACAATCATTGTGTTGGTGTGTTTGTATCACTCTTTCAATACGAGGGTTTGTGTATTATATATATACACGACCATATATATATTATATATATTATTAATTAAGAGTTTTAGTTTTAATCAAACTCTAATATAAGAATATAATATATATATCTTAATAATTATATTTATTATCTAAACGTTATATAATTATCTCTATACTTATATATCTATTAAATAAAATTTATCTTTTATATATTATCTAATAATATATAAATGACTAGATAATTATTTATAATTATCCCTTATTTATTTGTTTATAATTATCCATCCAATTATCTAATAATAGATGATAATACTAATTCAAATAAATGCATCTTTTATTTAATATACAATAATAAATAAAAGAATAGATAATTATTTAATTATCATCCAATGACAATTAAATCACTACAATATCTAATATTGTACTTTTAGTCCCCGTACTTTGAGATATAATTAATCACCCATTAATTTAATCTCAATGATCATTTCATGTCATAAACAATATCCAATATTATTTATTCAATATTTTAATTGCATCTGCTCAGTTGTGCTCATCGGTGTGACCCTCAAGTGTTTTATGAAATCAGCCATGATGCAGTAGTAATGTCATCTTTACACACCATATACTAACACCTTTGATTTCAACGGTATAGAATCCTTGTTCAATCAGCTTTACAATCTCCTCAAGCTCTGAGTCCTTCTTTTGTCTTTTGGGCTTGATCTTGGGTTCTATCTTGGAAATGCCTTTGATCATATCTTCTGGAATCAAGCCCAACCCTTTCATCTTCTCCATTAGTTTTCTTACAAATGCTCTGACAGTTTTAGCAATTTCAGATTTTGAATTGCTCAGAGTAACTGCAAGTTCAACCCATTCCATGTATCCCATTCTAGCTACATCAGCTGCTTCATATGACTCTAGTGTAAGGCCATCAACACCAAATCTTGTGATCTGTAGCTTTCAAGGCTGATTTTTCCTTGAAGTGGGGACAACTTTGACAATTGTTTCTTTGGCGATTCTTCTTTCGGCAACATCAAAGAATTTCTTTCTGGCCAAGTGGTCAAAGTGGAATTGTGTTCTCACAGATGAAGGGGTGGAGGACACAAATTTTCCTTTAGTCACAGAGACCTTAGAGCGTTTCTTCTTCTCAACTTTCTTCTCATTGTTTGTCTCTTTGATAGCCTCCTCCAACTTCTTTTGCACTACCAAGGATGACATTTTGCTTTCTTTGCCTCCTTGGCAGCCAAAACCTAAGCAACTTTCACTGAGGCTGCTTCTTCTTTAGCTCTCTCCAGTAGTTCAGTCTGTTCTTGTTTCCACTCATAGTAAGTGTCAAGTGGAATGTTCATTTCCTTTTTTTGAGCTTTGTCGTATTTGAGCTGGAGCTGTCTTTCAGCCTCTGTATCCACAACAATTTTGCCTTTTCCTTTGGCTGTTGTAGATAAAGCTATCTTAGTTTCTTCATCCTCTGATGATTCCAGGACAAGTTGTCTTCTTTTGCTGGGTCTGTCCTTAGGAATAAGTTCGTCCCCCTTAGATGGTGCATGGCTTGGAGACTTAGCCTGAGTAGGCTCAGCTGTCCCAGAAACATGAGATGTACCTGCAGCATCACCAGTTGTTAGATGGCTTGCTGCTTGACCAACTGATCTTGATTTCTCCATAGAGGGAGATGAATATTTCTCCCCCTTAGACTTGGTCTTTGAGACAGATTTCTTCTCCCCATTTGAAGAAGATGGCATAGAGCCTTCAACATTAGTGCTGCCCAAAAGAACATATCCAACAGGCTTGACAGTAGTAGGTTTGGTAACAGGTTTAGAACCCACCAAGCTATGCATTAAGAAAACCAGGTTGTCATTCACCTCTGCTAACTGGGTAAGGAAATGGGTAAGAGAGGTTGATTGAGAGTTGGCAGTGGCTGAAAGAATAGAGATGGTAGCCCTGTCAGTGTCACTGAACATCAAACTCTTAAGTTGTGCAAGAGTCATGTTGATAGATTCTTGCACATCTTCAAAACCTGATGCCAAAGAGTTAGACAGAGATATGACTAAGGTATTCAACGAGGATAAAGTTGAGGCAGAGAGACAGAGCATGTTTCACCTATACTTGACAGTTGCTGAGAAACAGCTGCTAAGCTGGACACAGAGTCTTGTTGATTTGAAAGGAGAGAAGAGCATGAAGTGAAGAGTTGTTGTAGCTGTGTAGTGAGTGCAAGCAGCTGTGAGGAGTAGTCAGGTTGTGGAGAGGGTGATGGAAAGGCTGACTTGAACGAATCAAGAAACCATGCAAGCTGTGTAAACACAGGGTCTGCAATGGTAGAAGGAAGGGTGGACATGGAATTTTTTAAAGAATCAACCTTGGAGGACATCACAATAAGTTGTTCTTTCAAGGACAGGTCCTTTGGAGATGGAGGAGTATGGGTGGATTATTTGGATTGAGTAGAGGAAGATGATAGAGAGGATGGTGGTGTAGTAGGTTCACTTGGTGATGGTAAGGGCATAGTGGATAAAAGTTCCATAGCTTGTGCAAATGACAAGTGACCTAATTTAGAGGGGTTAAGTTTACCTTCAGCAGTGGCCAAACCTGCATCATGAGATGAGGTGATGAGGGTTGTTGGCCTCTCAAGAACCACTGGGATTGTGATTCATTCATCAAAGACATGGGTGGTACCCTCAGTAGTGCCTTGATTTTGAGGCCCTTCTTCATGGGGTGAGGTGGTATGCATTTCAGCATCATCAGTGGTGAAACTGGTGATATAATTTGCATCTGGGGAAAGCCTTCACAAGAGGGTTGTTATGTACCTTGAGGATCATCAGGCTGGGATGTTGGTCCTTCAGCAGCTGATGGGGATTGATCAGTTGTATCATGAGGAGCAGAAAATGAAGGCTGATCAGTTAGTAGGCTTGAACCAACTGTTTTGGCACCTTGTGCAGACTCAGGTGGTGTACGAGAAATATGAGTGGGGGACAGTGCGGACTAAGTGTGGAGTATAGAGAACTCCTATCTTTCAATATATGTCCTCACCCTGTTGAGAGGGAGGGACAGTTGATGTGGTGGTGTCCTTAATTACAACTGGTTCCTGTTGGGAGGAACCAGAGGGCTGACGAGTCTTGAAGTTCTTGAATTCTTTCTTTGGATGATAGCTTTGCAGCTGGTCTTGGATCATTTCTTCATAGACTTTCTTTATGTTTAATTGTCCATGATTATATCATCTGGATATGCTTCTTCTGATGTTTGCGTTGCTTTATCCTTTTTATTTATTGTTAAAAACTGTAATGCTTGTTGTAATTCTTTTTTTTCTCGAATAAAAGTTTCTCTTTGCCTGTTCAATGCTTGGATCTGCTCTCTTTTTTGTTTCAATTGGTGCGGGAGTTGTCTAACAATGGCTTCCATTCTCTTGTTAATATGTTTGCTATGTGATTTATGTACTTGATATATGGATGATATTGATGTAGTTGTAACTGCCAACGAATAAGTCTTCCTCGGCAATAGTCTTCTTGTAGTTTATACCTCCAAAATCTGGTGACATATTTTGAGTCGATGTATAGTTCGAATCTTGTTTATATTAGTTCTATCTTCCACTTTTTCAATGTTCGAAGACAGGCAAGTGTTTCTCGCTCATGAGTGCTGTAGTTTTTGTTCGGCTTGGGAAAATGTTCCTGAAATATATTTGCACAAATTGTGCTCATGTTTTTCGGGTTTTAATACTTCTAATGTTTGTGTTTCAAGTTTAGATACAAGTTTTTTATTTCCGTCAATATCTAAACCTAATAAATGCTTGCCATTTTTTGTTGCTTTTAGGCGTCCTTCCCATGTCTCACTTGAAGCATCGGTTTCGACTATTAAGAAGTCTTGTACTTGTGGATTGTATAATACTGGTAGAAGTTGTACTTTCTGCTTTATTTGTTGTACAATGTGTGTGTCCTTGGGACTCCATTCCCATTGAATTTTTTCAGATATTTTTCTTTGTAAAATTCTACGTTCTTTTGCTAAATCGTTTAAAAATCCTTGTTCTGCAATGTAATTTAAACATCCAAGGAATCGTTGAATTTGTTTTTGATCTTTTAGTTTATCGGGAAATAAGTTCACTTTTTCCCGAGTATTAGTAGTTTAAGAAATGGTTTCGTTTTGTCTAATTTTCAGATCTTAATATTCTACCTCTGTCTGAAGTAGCTTGGACTTCTTTTTTGATAACACTAATCCTTTTTCTTTAATTCTTTGTAAAACAGTAAAAGCTGTGTTAATATGTTTCTGTTCATCTTCGTTTGTAAAAACGATGATCTCATCAATGTATGCTAAACATATACTTTCTAAAGCAAGTAAATTGTTATCCATGAATCGCTGATAAATTGATGGTGCTTGTTTTAGACCAAATGGTAAAACATTCCATTCGTAATGCTTCTGAGGAGGACATGAAAAGGCTGTTAGTGGTTTAGTATTTTCATTTAATCGTAATTGCCAATATCTTGATTTTGCATCAAATGTACTGAAATAAGTATTCCCTTTGAGTTTTTCTAGTATGAAGTCTTTTCTTGGTAATTTATAAGAATCTCCTATGGTTGCATCATTCATATTTTTATAATTTATTACCATTCTTCTTTTTCCTCGTTTTATTTCATTATGGTTTTCGACATAGAAAGCTGGTGCTGAGTGTGGACTTGTGCTTTTTCTAATTATCTCTTTTTCAAGTAATTGTGCACATTCTTCTATGAATTCTTTTACATCCTTAATACTATATGATATTCTATTTAGGATATTAATTTCAGCTTTTGGGTCTTTTAGTTGTATAATTATTTCTTCTTCATTTTTATTTTTGTTTATATTAAGTGGATTTTCACTACATACTTCTTCAAGTGTTTTGTCGATAATCTCCCTTTTTAAAGTTAACAAAATCTCTAATCCAAAATTTATTTCTTGGGCTAACATTCTTATTATTTCGTTTTGTTTGATTATTGGTGTTACAATCATTCCTTTTGTTGGGTGTTTTAGACTAATAGTATTGTTGGTTTGTATGAATGGTTGATATAATTTTAAAAACTTGTTTCATATTACTAAATCAATTCTAGAGTCATGTTGGTATATAGTTGGTGCTGTAAAAGCTACTTTTTCAATAACAGTATTTATCATTTTTCCTACATACCATATTTCATGTATTAATTTATCTGCTACTACAATTCTTAATGGTTTTGTTAATTTTTCCCGAACTTTTAATATTTTTCTTTTTCCAAAATATAGAGTTGCTCTTGTATCTATATACGCAAAAATTCTTTTTTCTTGAATATTTGTTGCTACAAAAGTAGTATTTGGGCTTGCTTTATTTATAATTCTTTTACTCATCAGAATCTGTTGTATATGCGTATATGTCAACGTCAGAGCTTATATCTGAGTCTTCTAATGGTTCATATCCTAAATCATATGTTATTCTTAATATTTCTGTTTCTTTCTTTTTTCCTTTTTTGGGACATTCATCTGCATAGTGTCTTTCCTCTTGGCAAAGCCAACACGTACATGTTTTTTTATATTTGATGGACAATATTTTGCTTTGTCTTCTTCTTTAAATTTTTTCCTGTATTGTTTTCTATCTCGAAAATATTTCGTCCCTTGTGTTTTTCTATAAAAGTTTTTATATTTAGGGTGATATCTTTGTTTTTTCCATCTTCGTTGTTTTTCTTCACAACCATATCTTCCTATTCTATTTGTTTTATGATCACAACATAATTTTATTTTTGCTTCACTTTTAGCTATTTGTCTAGCGTATTCTTATTTCATTCATGCTTTTAAAACGGAAATTCGTGCTCCTAAAGTGTCTAATAGTCTTTCTCCATCCTGGATATTGTTATTATAACATTCTATTACTTTGCTGCAGACAGCTTGTGGTAATTTATTATAAAACACTTCCAGTGCTAGTCTTTGTCTTTCATGGTCTAATCTATAATATTGATTGAAGAATTCACATATGAATGAGTCTAGATAACACATATTGCATATTTATAAATTTGTGATGTGCCAAAAGGCTTGTGCTCTAAATGCTTCATGTGATTTATCTGATCCTGATTGAATTCTAAAATTATTCTTGCTAACAATATTTTCGAATGTTGTGATGGCGTCAGTTGTGGCTAATCGGAATTTTTCTTCTTCAGTTAACGATTCTAAAAATTTGTATACATTTCCGTGTGTTTTGTGAATTATATAATTTAATAATTGCCTTGGTTGTAGGTTTCGTATCTGTTAATTGTATTTGTACTCCTATTTTACTATTCCATCATTTTATTTTTGATTCTACATCATGTTCGCAATCAATATTAAGAATATCAGTTGTTAAGGTGATATAGGTATTTTAGAATATATTGTTGAGGAATTTTTGCCCACTTATTTTCTTTATTTTTTATCATTCCTTGTCTATATAAATGTTTTTCATATTCGGTAGGTAAGCTATAATCAAATTGTCTTTGGAAATCTTCATGTAAATATGATTGGTTTCTTTTTCTTGCAGTAAAATTGCCATAAGGATTTTCATAGGGATTTTCATCTGAACTGTAATCATATATTTTTTATGCTTCTTTCTCAGTTTCTTGAGGAATATCTATTGATGTCATTAATTTAGTGAGAGTTTCTATTTGTTATTCGAGGTTTTCCATTTTAACATGTATTTATTGATAGTTATGAATTCAGACGATTTATTTTTTTATTTCATTTTCTTTATGTAGTTTTAAAGTTTTGATTTTGAAAGTAAATGCTTGTTTTGAGGATGGACTAAATATAGGGTCATAGAGTTTTGTATCTTGGGCTTCACGTTTTAAATATATTTCTAACCTTCGTTTTAATTTTTTAATATCATCGTCAAGATATCTGATTTCTTTGTAGTGTTTATTTATTTTATCTATTATATCTAGTTCTTGTTCGGTTACCATGATTGCTTCATTTTTACTATTTGAAGATGATAACATTATGTAATTTTATTTTTTATATGATAATTTATTTTTATATGTGAATTTTTTTTATATATCTTTTATTATTTATATAATACTGATTTTATTAAAAAGATTGTTACGAGGCTCTGAAACCATATTTTTAGTCTAGGTGGACTTTTATGTTAGATGGAAAGATTAATCTTTGTGACAAATGGAGGCTAGATGTTATGGTTAATTTTAGATGGTGAAATGTTTATGACATATGTTGGAGATGATCATTGTTATTTCCTTTGTCTAAAGGTTTTTAATTGTAGTGGATTGAGATCGATATTCTTATGATCATGCAATTTTAATTATATTAGATGAATGTTGTAGGCTACGTTTGTTACTAACATTTATATAGTTTTTACGTTGGTTTATATTTTTAGTGGATTGTGGTGTTTCTAATGGGCATTTATTATATGATGGCATGTTATGATGAATTTAAAAAGATGATAGGAATTATAGGTGTACCTAGGTGGTCGTTGTATTTTTATATTTGATGGAGATTGTTGATACTCGTTGTTTGTTTGATTCTTCTACGTTGATGGTGGTTTTATTACTCTTGTTATGGTGATGGGTTTTTTGGTGTTTGATGGATGGATATGTTCTGCTATTCAGAAGTACTCTGTACCTCAACAAAACTTAATCTGCTATTCAGAAGCAAGGCTTCAACAGATTGGAAAGAAACACAATGTGTTTTCTTTTTAAAAAGACAGAAGGCTCATTTTATTTGATGAGGCCAATGGCCTATTTATATACAAGGAAGGTGGGTGGAAGTGTACATAACCATAGTTAATAATTGTATCTAAAATAAATCCCGATTCATTTGTTCAGTTACTATGATTGCTTCATGTATGTTAATTTATTTTTTGTATGTGAATTTATTTTTTATACATGTTTTATTATTTATATAATACTGATTTTAAATATGATTGATTTAAAAATATGATCTCTAGGAAAAATATAATTTACAATGGAAAATTATCCGGAGAAGAAGTAATACCAGTAGAAGCAACAATTGGAAACGTAATAATTCCTATAATTAGCAAACAACAATTACGAAGAAGACTTGAGTCAATAAAAGTAAAAGATAGCATATATTCATATATCAACAATCCAAGTAATTTTAAAAAACACATATATAGATGGAGATACACCAATAGAACTAGAAATAAAAGATAACCGAATGATTAATGAAGATGAAAGTATAATTGCAAAAGGAAAAATAAATTTAATCGAAGGAAAGATAAAATTTGACATCAACATACAACTAGGTTTAAGTCTAAATGATAGAAATCTAGATAATACTATCGTAATAAGATATAAATTATTAAAAATGCAATTAATGGACACAGGATACCATCCATTTAGTATTACACATCAAATAAGTTATGCATTAACAAACTTCCATCATAGCATTACTTTTAAAACAGAAGATAGAATTTGTATAGATAAACTTTTTAAACCACTTCTTTTTTTAGAACAACCAAAACAAATAACTAACCAAAGATATTATAAGAATATTATATCCACACCATTATTAAGAATAAATTCTATAGATCGAATTTATATACCAACAGAAACTCCAAGAATGTCAACTAGCGAACCAAATTTAACAAAAGAAGAAGAAATAAAAAAATCTACAAGAAATGATTAAAAGATTAGATATTCGAATTTAAAAAGTGACTACTATAGAAAATTTAATAATAGAATGTAAAGAAAGTATTAGTATCGAAAATTTACATGCAATAGATAACAATATTTCAACAATAACACACACAAAACCGTTCATCCATTTTAAAAATTATATAGTAGAAATTTCACAAAATTTACCAAAAGGAACACCATATGGAATAGGATTAGAAGAACAAATAGAAATATCATTAGGAGAAAAAATAGATCTAACAAATAGAAAACTTAATAATACCACCAAAATATTAAGTTTAATAGCATTAAAACAACTACCCGAATTATTAAAGAAAATACATGAAGAACATCAACAAACAAGAAAAATATTTCAACAAAAAGATAAAGAGTTAGAAGAAACTAGAATTCAAATAAAAGAATAGGGTAAACTACAATTTTCGTCCCTGTGGTTAAATATAAATTATGGTTACGATCCTTTTTACGTCAAAATTACAATTTCAGTACATGTGGTTGTCATTTTGTTATGCTTTTAGTCCTTTGACCAATCATTTTTTTAATGTCCATTTTGCTCTTTTAACTTTGTTTCAGTTAAAAGTATTAATTTTAATATGTTGTCCTTTATTATTATTATTATTATTATTATTATTATTATTATTATTATTATTATTATTATTATTATTATTATTATTACTACTACTACTACTACTGCTACTGCTACTGCTACTACTTGCTTATTAATTTATGTGACATGTTCTGTTTCTATATATGGATTTGTATATAAATAAGTTGTATTTCTATTAATATTACAATTAAATTTAAATATTTATACATACACACACACACACACACACACACACACACACACACACACACACACACACACATATATATATATATATATATATATATATATATATATATATATATATAAAAGTTTTTACTACTTTTCTTTTTTAAAAATTATAATTATTTATATATACAATTTACTTATATTTTTCAATGTTATATATTACTCATATAAATACTTACTTATCTTTAATTTATTTATTTTATTAAGGGAATATGTTTTGATTTATTTTTAGAATATACAATGTGTGCGTGTGTCGATATATATATATATATATATATATATATATATATATATATATATATATATATATATATATATATATATATATATATATATATATATATATATATATATATATATATATATATATATATATATATATATATATATATATATATATATATATATATATATATAGAATCAGGTTCATCAGCGTACCTATAAGATTCCAGCGTACCGAGCGTACCCTAATGTGAATGATCATTCACATATATTTTTTTTGAATAGACATGTATAAGACAACATTATAAGACTTTTTTTCAAAAGAAGCAATATCATAAATCTTGTGAATGGTAAAAAAAGATCATGTGAATGGTCATTCACACCATTCACATTGTGTGAAATGACCATTCACATGGATGACCATTCACATAAATATGCATTGAGCATTCACATAATTTTTAAGGACACAGAAAGTGTGAATCTATGTGAAATTCATATATCATGTGTATAACATTAAATTAAACATGGTTTTGTGAAAAAAAGTTTTAAAAAAGTTTTTTAAGGTCGGTACCTTCGGGTGCACTTGATTTCGAGAGGTACTTATTTGAACCTGAATCTATATATATATATATATATATATATATATATATATATATATATATATATATAACCACATCACATACTATATATATATATAGAGCACACCACACACACACATATATATAAAGTATATATATATTATATATATATATATATCTAATATTATAATATATATATTATATATATATATATATATATAAATTAGAATCACACACACACACACACACAATATATATATATATACAATGTGTGTGTGTTGTCGATATATATATATATAATTATATTTATATTATATATATATATTATATATATATAATTATATATATATTATACTACATATGTGTATATATATATATATATATATATATATGTATATATATATATGTGTGTGTGTGTATATATATATATATGTATATATATATATATATATATGTATGTATGTATGTATGTATGTATGTATGTATATATGGAAGAGTTCTTTTAAAAACCTCAAAGATGATGAGAACCTAGTAACCTTTTAGAGCCCTTGGATCAAAAGGGTATTTTTGGAATAAAAAATATTATCTTTCTCTCTCCACCTTTTTTATTGTATGCATTTCTTTTTCACTTTCTCTCTCTTACTTTTTTTTTTTTCATTTTCATTTTCTCTTTCTTTTATGAGAATTGATTTTAATATTAAAAAAACTTTTTTTTATAAAAAAAATAATTTTTTCCTATATAGTATACAAATATTACGTGTCCATACAAAATGTTATATTATTCTATATCTTTTTACGTAGACTATTCATAATCTATGTAGAATGTTATGTTTATGATATATTTCATATATTTTTATGTTTATTATACATTTCTATATCTTTTTATGTAGATTAACATTAATATTCATTGTGTTTTTGATATATTTTATATCAGTTGCATACCAAGTGTTTGATAAAATGTCTAAATGAAATCTTATTTTTTTTGTTTCAATGTGTTTTTGGTATATTTTATCATTTAATCTACGTAAAATATATGATACTTGACATTCTACACGACATTCTACGTAGATTGAATGACATTCTACGTAGATTGCATGCCATTCTACGTAGATTGCATGACATTCTACGTAGATTGTACATAGAATATGTTCGTCGATACTATACATAGAATATGACAGATTCATTTTCCATGTTTTATAATGAAGATTATTTGTAAAATATTAGATTTATAATGATTGTAATAGTTATTAGATGTTTTACATGATAATCTACGTAGATTATATGATAAGTTACATAGAATATAATACAAGACTACTTGTAAAAAATCACACATAATCTATATAGAATGTTATGTTTTCTTATATATTTCATATATTTTTATGTTTCTTATACAATTCTATAGCTTTTTATGTAGATTAACATTACTATTCAATGTGTTTTTGGTATATTTTATATCAGTTGCATACCAAGTGTTTGATAAAATGTCTAAATGAAATCTTTTTTTTTGTTTCAATGTGTTTTTGGTATATTTTATCATGTAATCTACGTAGAATATATGATACTTGACATTTTATCTGACATTCTACGTAGATTGCATGCCATCAGGCCCGGCCCTTGCCTATGGGCAGACTGGGCAATGGCCCAGGGCATAAAGTATTCTGAAAAATTTAGGGGCATCAAACTTTAAGCCCACGTTACTCATTAGTAGTCTCAATTAGGGTACCGGTACTTGAAGTGTATACCATCAGGGCATTAGGCATCAACCTGAAGTCGTGAAGCACATAAAAGAAAATGCAATTTACGAGGACATCGAAGAAGATGGAGAGTCTTGCTTGCCAATTGATGGATTTCCTACAGCCTGCTCGGGATCAATTTCCAACATCCAACAGTGCAGTGTGCAGTATGTAGACCAAAGAGGTGATGAAAAGAAGATGGAAGGACGTTGGTATTGTTCGAGTTTAAGGACGGTGCCCGACACTCAATAGCTCATCTGTATCGTTTCCGATTGAACCCATTGAAGTCGTAAGTGTTTTTGAACCGAAACTTGGGATTTGATTATGTGGTTTTGGTGGGGTTTTTATGTATGAAATGGGTTTTTGATTTGTAGATGAATGTTTGGGAGAATAGAAGCGTAGTGACCTGTGCTTGTGGTTCGGTTACTTATCTGGGTTTCCAAGTAATTTTGTTGTCAGCCTCTTCTCTTTATGTCTAGGTTTTATAATCTATACTGTCTTTTTAATGATATCTCCATTCATGGAACCTGGGTTTATTTTTTAAAAAAGCCAAATATAGGCAAAGCATGAAAATGATGGTTGTTTTTTGGACTTTTGGTCGAAGCTAGATTAATCGTTCTGTGAGGAAAGAGCTAGAATTTGAGTATGACTTTATCCTTTTTCTGTAGTCAAATTTATTCAACCATCTTACTAGTTTGTACTGTGTGCTGTGATAGAGGTTTTTGACTGTTGTTTGATTTTGACCTCTTTTTCACCTACTTTATCCTTTGGTGATGAGTATGACATTAGAATTAAGATTTAAGAAGAAGCTGATTTTTTTTTATAAATTTGTTTGAATTTTATACAAAGTAAAATCATATGATGTGGTTTTGAAAATATAACTGATGGTAGAGAAAATATTCTATATTTCGATTTGACGTACTTAAATATGGATTCAAAGTTTTCTAATTTGACGTGGGGATGAGTCGCCTAGCTGTTAGCTTCCATACCCTTGAAATATTGGTGTGTGTTTTTGTTTAGTTATTTACATGGGGCATTTATTCTATTGTTTGCCCTCGGCATTAAAAGTCTTAGGACCGGCCTTGCATACCATTCTACGTAGATTGCATTTCATTCTACGTAGATTGCATGACATTCTACGTAGATTGCATGATATTCTACGTAGATTGTACATAGAATACGTTCGTCGATGCTCTACATAGAATATGATAGATTCATCGTAGATTGTACATAGATTGCATGACATTCTAAGAACATCAAAGGTTGTAAGAACTTAGAACCTTTTAGAGCTCTTGGATCAAAAGGGTATTTTTTGAATTAAAAAATAGTATCTTTCTCTCTCCATCTTTTTATTGTATGTATATATTTTTCACTTTCTCTCTCTCTTACTTTTTTTTTCATTCTCATTTTCTTTTTCTTGTATGAAAATTGATTATAATAGTAAAAAAAATGTTTTTTAATAAAAAAATATTTTTTTTCTATATAGAAAATTATTTAATTATTAAAAAATAAACGTATTCTATATAAAAATATTATGTGTCTATATAGAATGTTATATAATTCTATATCTTTTTATGTAGATTAACATTAATATTCATAATTTATGTAGAATGTTATGTTTCTTATATATTTCATATAATTTTATGTTAATTATACATTTCTATATCTTTTTATGTAGATTAACATTACCATTCAATGCGTTTTTTGTATATTTTATATCAGTTGCATACCAAGTGTTTGATAAAATGTCTAAATGAAATCTTTTTTTTTTGTTTCAATGTGTTTTTGGTATATTTTATCATGTAATCTACGTAGATACTATGATACTTGACATTCTACACGACATTCTACGTGGATTGCATGCCATTCTACGTAGATTGTACATAGAATATGTTCGTCGACACTCTACATAGAATATGACATATTCGTTTTCCATGTTTTATAATGAAGATTATTTGTAAGATATTAGATTTAGGGAGAATTTCATATATACCCTTTCAAAACTTCATAATATCATATATACCCAACCTAAAACTTTAATATCATATATATCCTTCCTAAACATCATAATACCATATATACCCAAATTTAATTAATAATATCACATATATCTCTCTTAAACATCATTAATATCATATATGTGATAATATTAATTAAAATTGAGTATATATGATATTATGATGTTTAGGAGGGATATATATGATATTAAAATTTTAGGTTGGGTATATATGATATTATGAAGTTTTGGAGGGGTATATATGAAATTCTCCCTTAGATTTATAATGAATGTAATAATTATTAGATGTTTTACATGATAATCTACATAGTATATAATCTATATTATATAAAATAAGAAACTTGGAGGTTCTGGACCATTGGATGGAAAGAAATCAATGGTCCAGATTAATGACAACTCATAATTATTTATGAAATGTCTCTTATACCCTTAATTAAAATCAATAATTATACCTATGCCATTTTTAAATTCATTTTCCAAATTTACTACCTTAACTAAATTACATTAAATTTTGATTTTAATTTTTTCATTAATGAATTAATATTAAATTAATATTTACCTAAAATAAATATGTGTCATTATTATCCTTAATGATCATAGTTAAATTCAAATGTAAAAATTTGGATTTA
Organism: Centrapalus pauciflorus; assembly: GCA_020465985.1. Lineage (NCBI taxonomy): Eukaryota > Viridiplantae > Streptophyta > Magnoliopsida > Asterales > Asteraceae > Centrapalus > Centrapalus pauciflorus. The sequence goes on along the minus strand of JAANYP010005318.1, from coordinate 10,325 downwards.
AATGTAGAAGTGTAGTAAATAAAGTTAAAAATTTTTGTTAATTATTTTGCTAACAAGATTTAAAATTTAATTGATAAAACTTCAATTGTGTATATGATAAATTTTGATTGTTGATTTTCAGATATTCCATTTTTATATTTTATCATTTTCAAAATATATACACATTCACATAATAGAAGTTTTTTGTTTCTTACATTGATATTTCATATTTGAAGTTAATAAAAATTAAAAGAAATTTTTTTTGCCAATACATATTATCTGTTATTAATAATACAATATAATAATATTTTTTTAAATAATATCAAACAACTAAGTATTTTTTATCTTTAATTTAACTAGCTTTCAATTTTTTTTATTCAAATTATATATTAAATTTATAATAATTTATTAAAATATAAAAAATATGTATTTTCTAAATCAACCCATGTAATACATGAGTTGATTAACCTATATATTATAATAAAACAAAACAATTCATGTCATATGTCACTTCTACAATACAAGAAAATTTTATTTTTCCACATCTTTTCCAAAGTTAACACATTAACTTAATTGAATTAAATTTTGTCTTTATTTTTTTTCAATAATTGTTTAGTAATAAATTAGATTTTGTAACATTTAAAATTAATGTTTACCTAAAATAAATATCTATCATTATTATCCATAATAATCATAATTAGATCCAAATGTAAAAATTTGAATTAGTTGTGGAAATTATTATTAGAGTTAATTGCATAGATGATCCTTTAACCATCCCCAAATTGCAGTTATCGTTCTTTTTTCAAAAAAGTTGCAAATTGGGTGTTTTATGTACCGATAAGTTGCAATTAAGGTCTTTTCTAACAGAATCCGTTATATGATACCGTTAAGTCAAGGGTATTTTCATCTTTTTAAGAATAAAGGACCTTTTTTGCAATTTTTTCTTATTATTATTATTATTATTATTATTATTATTATTATTATTATTATTATTATTATTATTATTATTATTATTATTATTATTATTATTTAATGTTCCTATTTCCTCCGCATATACCATCACCAAATGTAACACCCTCCCTTAACCCGGAAATGCCACGTCGATACAATACACAGGTGGCTTATCGCAATGGCTCTATTATGCACACGTCACAGGATAAACTAGAATCACTGATAATTTAAAACTTTCACATAATATCATTAACACATAATCCACTAAATTACAATATCCCAAAAGATGCTAACGTAACAGTACTGATCAGATTATTACACAAAACTAACACCAAGCTCCCCAGATGATTCCCGATCCCGGCTCATCAAGCACGGCTACAAATCCTGTCACTGATACCCTGAACATGGAAGACTCGAATACGTAAGCTCGAAAGCTCGTGAGTACTCGAGGGTTGGACTCTGCACAATAAACACATAACAAGCGTACACATAGCACATACACACAGCACAAACCCTAACTCTGTCTCTGGCAATCAACATCACGATGCAAGTATGAACACATACATGAGATCCCGAGCCCTGCACACAGAATCACTAAGGGGGAAACCCTTCCCCAGCTAACGACCGTGCGCACCGGTGGTTAGCTCACACCCTGTAGCACGGGCGCGAACCGGCTACAGGCCCTGCCGTGTATACACGCCCCAAGGACTGTTAGGGACAGTCAACCCGCGCGATAACCCATCGCGAATCACCGTCCGTATGGAACTCTCCACGGACCCCCGGACTGGATCTCATCTCATGCACATATATCACATATGTAGGAATAGAATCATACCCGTGGCTCACGTCCCTGTCTCATACACAGCATAGCACAATATACACAAATAGCACAACACAACTCAGAAAACGGAGCGCTCGTTTGGAAAAGACTCGGGTACTCACCTGGTCGATCCACTAATCCCGGAATCTCTAACTCGGCTCGGCTCGCTGACTCGTCCCTGAAATCGCACGGATCCCAACCGTTAGCACCAACTCATTTCAAAAGATACACATAACAATTTATAACTCAACTCATAACCGACCCGAAGCCCCGAAACAATCCCAACCGAAAGCCCCGAAAACCCGGTCAAAATGTTGACCACGATCTCAACCGAACCCCAAAATCCCGATGAAAACCCGACCCAAAAACAATATCAACAATATCCCGGAAACCCAACGAAATACGACTCAACATCTCAAACGGAACCCGGCCCGAACTCAAAAGCAAACCCAACGGAGCCCCGACTCAAAAACACCCCCAACGGGTCCCAAATACCCAAAACCGACCCCAAATCCCACAAGAATCCAGCCCCCAAACCAGAAACCGAACCCGGACCCCCAAGCCCCGATCGCACCCGCGCTCCTGCCCCAAACTCGCCCGCGCCCCTGCTCCTCGCGTCGCGGCCACGCTCCCCCTGAGCGCGACCGCGCTCCCTGGCGTCTTCTTCTTCTTCCTGTTCGCTGCTCTGCTTCGGCCAGGGGTGAAATACCCCCAAAATCTCCGATTTTCAGCATCATAGCTTCACAAAACTCATACATAATCTCTTATATCACTTCAGCAATTAAACCCACGAATTCATCACATACATACACGAATTTAACAACCCCAAAACCATGATTTCTTACCTTTGAAACCTTCAAACTCAAGGATGGAAGCAAGGGATGAATTTCAGCACTTCAAACTCAACTCATGGAGCTGATGTTGCTGCTCCAAGAAAACCCAGTACACACACACACTGATTTCACACACACTTGCACATTTTCTGAAAAGGGAAAGGAAGAAAAGGAGGGTACGTACATATCCTTTCTATTTTAGGCGGGTTCCAACCCATTAACCCGAACCCGATACCCTATTTTCACAATTAAAATCCACTTAACCCATTTAAATCCACGAACTCATAAACACAATTAATCCACGAATATCGCAACCCGGTGACACGTAACTCGTAGCCCGACACGTATCAATCCACTACTCGGGATCTCATTGGTCCAACACGATATTAATTATTTAAATATCCACTAAAATAATTACACGCAATTATCACGAAAATGGGATGTTACAAATCCTCCCCTCTTAAAAAGATTCCGTCCCCGGAATCTATCGCAAACCCATTCGCAATTACACATCTCTATGTCAAATCCCCGAAATGTTGACTCTCAACTCTCGATATAATTATCAATACTCTTGACAAATTCGCATTTGAACTCTGAATGACACAATCATCACTGATACACATCTTTATTTCAACTCTCGAAGTAAATCAATTCCCTCAAATCTTTAGCTCAATTTAGGCAATCCACTAATAACTCGGTTAAATCCCCTAATTCACATATCGGCAACTGGTAAATCCTCTATTCACAGAATCTTCACGTGGCATCACCTCGTAAGCCACTCAATCCACGTATGATCTCAATCCATCAGCCTTCGCTCTTTCTCATCACATACTCACATAGCTCTATACAGGTTATCCACTAACACAATAGACATCTCCATCGAATCACTAAACGCAAACTCATAAACATGGTTAAACTCATAAAGGATTAAATCCACTCGCAATAGATTAATCCACTATCACAACAAAATTCTCAACTCTTTTCACCATAACAGATAAATGCATCTCGCAAAGCACAATATCACAGGTAGGGATAGCACACACAAGAATTTAAATTCACCATTAATATGATAATCCACTAGCACATCACAAAAATTCGCAATAATACTCACACGGCTCACATAGCTCCACAAGATTAATCCACTAACATAACACAATTCTGAACTCAAAGGCTCAACTCACAATAAGCCCTTATCTAACACCTTGACTCCACATATACACCCCGAACATGACGACCCCATTCAGCCCATACACACAATCCCGCCCCTCTGTCACTGAATCCCACAGTCACAAACACATTCGCAATAATTATTCATATAATTTGATCCACTAACATGACACAATGCCCAATCTCGAAACTATGATAACCCATTACACCACAATATATCCCACTCTCACACACATACCCAGATATAACAATCCCACGTAACCCATACACAACCCCCTTCACACCTCTATCACGGAGCCGCATAATTACAGACACCACAAAGCAGTCACACACAACAGAACACATACACTTATCACAGACATAGCCCAATAGCCCGCCCCACAACTGACACACACTCTAAGCAAGCTCAGAAAAACATACCCGATATCACATCAGTAGTATCTCGAGCTTCCTCTGCGGTCGCCTGAAATACCCGACCCCTCGCCCCAATATCACGACGACCGGATGACGACGGCTCAGCTCTGGCCCCACTGGAACCCATACCCTGTACCGCTGGCCCCATCTCTGGACAATCTCGTACTCTGTGCCCCGGTCTCCCACAACGGAAGCACAACGGCTCTGGAACAGTACACGTGGCGGCAGCATGCCCACGCTGACCGCATCGATAACACCTGGGCACACACGGCCCACTGTGGCGTCGGTGGCATCTCGGGCACTCCCGATCTCCAACCGAACTGTCTCCCCTATCGCCCCCATCTCGAGGCCTCTGCCCTACGCTGCTCTGACTCTGCCCTGTATACCTCGAACTCTGCCTCTGACTCTGACTATCCGATCTCTGGCTCCACCCCGATCCACTCGATCTCTGCTCCCTGTCCCTGTCTCTGTCTCGATCCCGTCTGTCTCTTGAACTCTGGCCCGAACGCCGCTCCCTGGAATCGTCTCTAGAATGCCTCCGATCTCTCGAGGACCGCTCAGGAGTCCTCGCACGCCTGTGCTGAAAGGACAGGTCTTCTCTTTGCTTGACTATCTCCCGCTCTCTGATGCGGGCCATCTCTAACGCTCTGGCGAACGTAGGCGTCTCATGCATCCCAACGAACTCTCTGATATCCGCTCGCAGTCCATCAATGAACGCATCAGCCTTTCGCTGCTCGGTGGCGATGTGATGGGTAGCAAACTGCGAATACTCATTAAATTGATCCACGTACTGCTGCACTGTCATCTCACCCTGCTGCAGATGCAGGAATCGCCGCTCCATCTCCCGCCTCTCGTCTCTAGGAATGTACTGTAGCTCGAACACAGCCCTGAACTGATCCCACGTCATTGTGTACGCCGCAGAAGATGTCATAGCCGACTCGATAGATTTCCACCACTGCAATGCCCCTTCTCTTAACAAATAAGCTGCATATCCCACCATATCTCTCGGCTCCACATGCGCAACTCGAAAGGCAGCCTCTACCTCGCGCTCCCATGCCATAGCCATCCCTGGCTCACCCCCGCCTCTAAACTCTGGCGGATTCCCAGTCATGAAATCCTTAAACGAACCCCCTCGCCGCGACGTAGATGAAGAAGCACCCGTGCCCGTATCCTGACCACCCCCAGCACGTGGTCCCATACCCTGATCCTGTTCCCGCTCTTGCTCTCTCTGCTGCCTGTAAAACTCAGTTAATACCCCCAGAAACTCTGACTTGCGAATGAACTCGTCCCCTGTCGGCTTACCCGCGCCGGATCCCTCGCCCTGATCTGCCATAACTATCAGCAAAAACGAAACAATTGAGAACCATATATAGACCACCCAGCGTTATACACTAAGCCAGGTTAGTTAATTCCACTAAAATCAATCGCAATGGATCCCCCACGGATCGAAACAAGGTCTAAGTTAAGCATCCACTAATGATACTCAGACTTCAAACCACAAGCTCTGATACCATGCTGTAACACCCTCCCTTAACCCGGAAATGCCACGTCGATTCAATACACAGGTGGCTTATCGCAATGGCTCTATTATGCACACGTCACAGGATAAACTAGAATCACTGATAATTTAAAACTTTCACATAATATCATTAACACATAATCCACTAAATTACAATATCCCAAAAGATGCTAACGTAACAGTACTGATCAGATTATTACACAAAACTAACACCAAGCTCCCCAGATGATTCCCGATCCCGGCTCATCAAGCACGGCTACAAATCCTGTCACTGATACCCTGAACATGGAAGACTCGAATACGTAAGCTCGAAAGCTCGTGAGTACTCGAGGGTTGGACTCTGCACAATAAACACATAACAAGCGTACACATAGCACATACACACAGCACAAACCCTAACTCTGTCTCTGGCAATCAACATCACGATGCAGGTATGAACACATACATGAGATCCCAAGCCCTGCACACAGAATCACTAAGGGGGAAACCCTTCCCCAGCTAACGACCGTGCGCACCGGTGGTTAGCTCACACCCTGTAGCACGGGCGCGAACCGGCTACAGGCCCTGCCGTGTATACACGCCCCAAGGACTGTTAGGGACAGTCAACCCGCGCGATAACCCATCGCGAACCACCGTCCGTATGGAACTCTCCACGGACCCCCGGACTGGATCTCATCTCATGCACATATATCACATATGTAGGAATAGAATCATACCCGTGGCTCACGTCCCTGTCTCATACACAGCATAGCACAATATACACAAATAGCACAACACAACTCAGAAAACGGAGCGCTCGTTTGGAAAAGACTCGGGTACTCACCTGGTCGATCCACTAATCCCGGAATCTCTAACTCGTCCCTGAAATCGCACGGATCCCAACCGTTAGCACCAACTCATTTCAAAAGATACACATAACAATTTATAACTCAACTCATAACCGACCCGAAGCCCCGAAACAATCCCAACCGAAAGCCCCGAAAACCCGGTCAAAATGTTGACCACGATCTCAACCGAACCCCAAAATCCCGATGAAAACCCGACCCAAAAACAATATCAACAATATCCCGGAAACCCAACGAAATACGACTCAACATCTCAAACGGAACCCGGCCCGAACTCAAAAGCAAACCCAACGGAGCCCCGACTCAAAAACACCCCCAACGGGTCCCAAATACCCAAAACCGACCCCAAATCCCACAAGAATCCAGCCCCCAAACCAGAAACCGAACCCGGACCCCCAAGCCCCGATCGCACCCGCGCTCCTGCCCCAAACTCGCCCGCGCCCCTGCTCCTCGCGTCGCGGCCACGCTCCCCCTGAGCGCGACCGCGCTCCCTGGCGTCTTCTTCTTCTTCCTGTTCGCTGCTCTGCTTCGGCCAGGGGTGAAATACCCCCAAAATCTCCGATTTTCAGCATCATAGCTTCACAAAACTCATACATAATCTCTTATATCACTTCAGCAATTAAACCCACGAATTCATCACATACATACACGAATTTAACAACCCCAAAACCATGATTTCTTACCTTTGAAACCTTCAAACTCAAGGATGGAAGCAAGGGATGAATTTCAGCACTTCAAACTCAACTCATGGAGCTGATGTTGCTGCTCCAAGAAAACCCAGTACACACACACACTGATTTCACACACACTTGCACATTTTCTGAAAAGGGAAAGGAAGAAAAGGAGGGTACGTACATATCCTTTCTATTTTAGGCGGGTTCCAACCCATTAACCCGAACCCGATACCCTATTTTCACAATTAAAATCCACTTAACCCATTTAAATCCACGAACTCATAAACACAATTAATCCACGAATATCGCAACCCGGTGACACGTAACTCGTAGCCCGACACGTATCAATCCACTACTCGGGATCTCATTGGTCCAACACGATATTAATTATTTAAATATCCACTAAAATAATTACACGCAATTATCACGAAAATGGGATGTTACACCAAATCCACCAAAGTTAACTTGAAGTTACATTCAAGAAATTTCAATAACAAATCAAAATCAAAATCAACTGTCGGCTTCTACATTTGCACTTTCTTTAACACACTCACACAGTACCCATTTTAATTAATTTCTACGCTGCTGATTCCTTCGAGCTCCATTTCCCACTTGCCGAGTGTGTATGGGTGTTGGAGTCGATCAAATGTTGGTCCAGCAAGAACGAGTTTCCAAACCCCAAATCATCATCACTTCCTACCACCCTTCGCTCAAATCGATTCTCCCCATCCAAATCCCTTGACTTCTCCACCTGGTTTTACAAAAACCTTTACAAAATTGCTACAGTTGGCGTCCTAATCGCAACCGTCGCCGCTCTCTTCTTCCTCCGTAACGTCGGCGACCCGCTGCTCTCCTCCGTAATGTCGGCGACCCGCTGCTCTCCTCTGCTTACAATTCAATTGCACCCATCGCTGACAAGACCACACCTTACTCAAATTTCAGATCACAACAATGGATTGTTGTTTCCGTATCCAACTACCCGACGGATTCCTTTAAGAAGCTGTTGTTGAAGAACAATCGATTAAAATCAAAGTCAAGTGAAGTTGTGGAGATGGAGCGTTGAGTCGACCGAGCCACCGCAGTCTTTATCTTCCCCAATTCACTGTACGTCTGTCCTGACCCTCACTGTGGCTAACACAATTCGAAATCCCGTCTCGGTTCCACAAATTCCAAACCCAAAATCGCATTCCTGTTCCTCACTAACTCCGACCTCCATTAGGGTTTGGGGAACATAAAAAACTCAGACAATCAAAAAATGTGGCGGCAGAGGGATGGGATGTCCAGAAGGGTGGTTGCCCCTCACTGTCGCCGATAGGAAGTGAAGTGTCGATCTTGGAGATGAGAAGTGATGTCGATGAGAATGGTGGTGGTTGAGCTTTGAAGGCTTCTAAGATCTGGAAGTGGAATTGCTTTGAGCATTTAATAATAACAACAACGACGACGACGACAACAACAACAACAATAATAATAATAATAATAATAATTGCAAAAAAAAGTCCTTTATCCATAAAAAGACTTATTTGCCCTTGACTTAACAGAGTTATTTAACAGATTCTGTTAAAAATGACATTAATTGCAACTTTTCGATACACAAAACACCCAAATTGCAACCTTTTTGAAAAAAGGACGATAACTGCAATTTGAGGTTAGTTAGACCATCTATGCAATTAACTCTTATTATTATTATTACGTATAATAAAGGAAAACATCAAATGTCACGTGTCCCCTCTATGTTCACCAAAAAGATAATTACAACTTATAAAAAATAAAAGATAAATACAATTTAATATTTTAAAAAAGATAAATGTACTCTATTTTTTAATCTATAAATAATAAAAACTAAACACAATTATTATTTTTGTATGTTTTTATTTTTACTCATATACATTTTATATAAATAAATTTAATTAAAAATATCCATGTGATACGTGGGTTATAAACTAGTACAAGATTATTTGTAAAAAATCACACATAATCTACGTAGAATGTTATGTTTCTTATATATTTCATATATTTTTATGTTTCTTATACAATTCTATGTCTTTTTATGTAGATTAACATTACTATTCAATGTCTTTTTGGTATATTTTATATGAGTTGTATACCAAGTGTTTGATAAAATGTCTAAATGAAATCTTTTTTTTTGTTTCAATGTGTTTTTGATATATTTTATTATGTAATCTACGTAGAATATATGATACTTGACATTCTACACGACATTCTACGTAGATTGCATGCCATTCTACGTAGATTGGATGTCATTCTACGTAGATTGCATGCCATTCTACGTAGATTGCATGACATTCTACGTGGATTGTACACAGAATATGTTTGTCGATAATCTACATAGAATATGACAGATTCATTTTCCATGTTTTGTCATGAAGATTATGTAGGTCCCGAGAGGTTCCCAAAGTATATAGTTATAAGCTGTAGAGGGGGGGTGAATACAGCAATTTAAAAACTACACACTCTTTTCTCAATGTTTGTATGTATTATCAACAATTTGTTAATTACAAACAAGCTTGAATGCGGAATAGTTCAAGCTGAGATGACAGATACAACAATATGGTAGGTTCACTTAGTCTAGACAAACTCAAACCTAGAATACAATGAGTACACTCACTAGAGACAATCACTGGGTTTACAAGACTAAGGGAACAGCTTATGTAAAACATCTTAGACACACAGATTGCTGGGTTTACAAACATACAGTGTTTTGCATGCATGAAAATCACACGTTGCACGTTCACCTTGGTTTCATCAGCACTTAGGCTTTCTTTCTACACGTTCGTTCTGACCTTAGAAGCTCCTTTTATACTACACTTAGGGATCTAGAGAAACATCTTCATTGATACGGAATGAAAAGGAGAAGTTCCTGTTGAAAGACAACATACTGTTTTCTGCACTTTTCTGAAAAGGCAGACTAGTACTTCAACATGTGCAGAACTTTTGTTCTTTTTTACTTTGTCTACTGTTTCATTTGCCTTGAGACTCATTTTAGGAAATGTCAACCTACTTTGCGGCGTCGTTCTTCACTAGGAAAGGACTATTTGAATATAAGAAAAATGTTTGTCACCCTTTTCAAATAACTTACCGTTTGTCTTAATGTACAGAATAGCG
>JAANYP010005317.1:16518-36402 GCA_020465985.1 Centrapalus pauciflorus | reverse complement strand
AAAGGCTCGGCTCTCCCGTCATCAATGCGTAAAGGATAGTTACCTCCTTGTGCCGAATCTTTGTCAAATCTCTGGGCAACACATTGTTGGTAACAATCTTGTGTAGTACCTTCGCCATGGGGCTAAGGTCACGCCTAGCATATGCCGTATATCCAGCCGCGGCATTATAATCAACCTTTAGTATCTCTGCCAATTGTGTGGTCCATTCACCCTCCCACGTTCGATCAGTGAATGCTAGTTGGGCGTCTGTTTTGTATTCATAATTGAAGTTTCGTGCCCCGTCTTCCCCAACACCAATATCTACCCCAAAAACCTCCCGCAACACTTGTGCATTCATTGGAAATTCATGCCCATTAACGCGACCTATTAAGGTGAAATCACCTCGGAATCGTCCTTCTTCGCGTCGTAATGTGGACATCCACTCCACCACCTCATCGTGATAAATGTGCTCCCCTCCTAAATCTAGTACTGCCTCCCAACCTAGCCGGTCGAAGCATCGAACTACCCCATAATTCTCAAACTCGTCTTTCTTAACTCTTTTTTCGACTAACACCTTGCCGGAGAATTTCTTTGTCATGAACAGTTGTCGTCGAATGTTCGCTGGATGTTGTGAGAGATTGAAGTCCGGGTTCCATTCTACCCTCGGTTGGGTAGAGGAACTGGCGCCTTCCCCCACGCGTTGTCTAGTTCGGCGAGACATCTGCAAATACGACAACTTAAGTATATATATATTTATAAAATTCTTAATTCGTTCTATTTTCATAACAAAGAGCCATAATTGATAACTTGTGCAATTATCATATATAAAGATGCATAAATATATCAATTTAACCACTTTTTCACATCTTAATAATTTAAGCAAAATTGCACAAAATAACAATCAACTTTCCGGAAATTGACTAGCATGCCTTTTTCTTAATCGTGCTCATGCTTTCACTCAATAATCTATTCTATACTATAGAAGCATTTAGAATTATCATGTATAAATGGTCATGCAAAAAGTCAATCTAAAAGTCAAAATTTATCTTCAAACTCCATGAAAGCTTACTAGTTCAAGAATGGTGAAGCTTTTGTACCTTGTTCTTGATGAAAAACGAAAGAGAGGTTGAATCTAGAGTTGTGGCAGATGATCCCTAGCTTAACTTCAAACTTCCCCAACTTGAGTTGCAAACTCAAGTTCCTTGCTACTTCTTGCTTAATGTCAATCACTAACTTGATTTTTGGTGATTTTTGTGAGCAAAATTGAGTTTTTTAGGTGAAAATAGGTGGAGAGGATGAAGGAGCCGTAAGGGGGGCGCATGGGGTGCTCTTGTAGGGTTTTGCAAAAAAAAATTTTATTTAAAGTGGAGAGTTTTCGGGCAGGCGCACCCCTAGGCGCAGGCCTGCGCCGGCGGCTGCGCTTGGGGGGCCTGTTCGGTTCAAAAAATTTTCATCATTTTTTTTTTTCAGTTGGTTGGGTGTATGCTTGGTTTGATAATTTACGTTTTTTTTTTTTCGATAAAAATTATGGTTTACCAGCATTTATCCTACACTTTTTTAAACGCATATATGTGTTTCCCCTTCCCCAACTTTAAAAATTGTGGCGTCCCCGACACTACTGAGGCTAGAATTAGTCTTTGAGGATGATAATATGTAGGTAACAGAGATAAGCAAGTCGAATGTTTAGTAGGCATAGCATGCGATCGGTATGGGAAAATAAAGTCTACGGTGCCAACACGAACACCACACATATAGTTGTTATGGCCTACGGCCATTTACAGAACCAAGTAGCAATTGTTTTAAAAGTCAGGACCAAAGTCTTTTAGAGAGAGTTTCCCGCAAGGATGGAATCAATAGTCATCAGGTGACGTCAACTGAGAGGTGTTGGTGGAGACGGTGTGGGAACTACGGCGGCCGACTGCCCGCTCGAGCTCCTCTATCCTCGTTTGGATGCTAGCGAGCCAACGGGAGTGAGCTCCCACCGTGATCCCGTGGATGTTGACCTCTTGTTTGAGCTTGTCGACCTCCGAAAGGACTGCAGTGTTTGCTGCCAATAGTCCTTCCACCGCATTCTTGATGGCCGTTAGGCGTGCCTCTAGAACCTCATTCTCCGATAAGTTTGCATTTGAAGATCCTCCCCTCTCAAACTTCACCTCGGCTTTCACAAACTTCACTTCATCCTTCTCACATTTGAACTCACCAATTCTCGCTTTACCCTTGTCTAAAAGTGGGTCATATCGGTAAAAAGCTCGACTAACGGGAATGATTGAGACGGTACCATGTGCGGGGTCCCTAATCAAGAATGTGCCCGATACCTGTTCAAATTGTAGACCCGCCATAGTATGCCGTGTAAACCAAACGTCATTAGGTCCCAAAAGGCGTGGGCTTGCCCCGTCCGAAATAACTCCCATATTGATAAAGAGTTCGGTGAGCATTCGTGCATACGGTATCTCCATTTGTGGCTTCACGAGAGTTGATTCCCAAATGTTTTGCATCATGATGTACGCGAGTGAGATGGCCGGTTTTCCAGTGAGCAAAGCATGAATAAGAATGACCTCACGGGTTCGAACAGCAGTGGTATTAGCAGATCTTGGCAAAATATTGAACACAATGAGCTTCCACAAAACCTTGGCCCAAGGGCGGAGATCGCCCCTATAGTACTTTGAATAGACTCTCGCTTGCTCAATCGAAAGAGTAAAAACCTCAGTTAGCTTTTTAGCCCATCCTTCCGAGTGTCTCAACACCCCACTTGATAAGTCCTGCTCAGTCCAAAATTCTCGTGTGACCGGGACATCCGTGTCGAAATCAAAGTAATCACATAGTTCTTTCCTAGAAACAACCACTTCTTTCCCATTTATGCGACCTCGTAGCTCAAAATCATGCTCCACCGCCCCTTCTCTACGGATTAGAGTGTGCATCCATTCATAAATCTCAGTCTCATGCACATACGGCGTTTCAATCTGCAACGCCCCCGACCACCCGAGCCGGTCGAAACTCTCGATGATACCAAAGTGTTTAAAATCAGATTCCTTAAGAGTTTTTTCTATGTAAAAATGTGTGGGTGGTGTCGAAACTGGTGGTGAAGGTGGTGGTGAGGGATACTCGATGTTGATCGGAATGGGAGTATGCACACGCATTCTCGGGGTGCGAGTGATACGGCGACGAGAATTTCCGGTGAATTGTTGCGACATCTATGTACACATAGCAACGAATAACGGAATTAAGCACAATTAAATGCATAATGGCACACAAGCATGTTAATTCCGATGGATTTCGAAGAACCCGATGCGAAATACATAAATGTGAAGTGCGATGCATTCTATGAAGGTGCAAGTAGTGTCAATGTAGTGAGCATTCTTCATGAAGTTGGTGCATGTGCATGAACGAAGATGGCAACGAAACATGGCAAGATTTGTCGTGACATGCATGATTATGAACGACGAATGGAGCGATTAACAATACGAATCATGAAGTTGTAATAGAGCAACATGTTCATCCTGATTTGTAACATATAAGAATGCACATCTCTAGAAATTATCTCATAACATGAAATTTCTAAATACATCACAGTGGAAAATACTTTTGAAGCCCTATATTTAGAAGTTACCAATAAAACATGAAATGTGCACATTTTGAGAGTATTTATGCACTTAAGGATACAAGATGCATCTCAAACTATTTCATCTTCAAGATTGTGGGTTTTAGGGCAAAGAGTTATTTCAAGACAACCTACTATTTCTTGCTTGAAAAATAAGAATAATGGAAGGATATGCACTTACATTGAGGATTATGAGCAAGAAGATGAAGAATCTGGAGTAGATTTCACGTTCGTTGAAGCTTGGGAGCGAAAACTGGGCAAAAATTCGGAGTGTTTTTGAGAGAGAATGAAGAAAATGAAGTGAGAAGGGTTTAAAAATCGCAGAAACGCATCGAGGCGCAGACGCAGGCGCACCCCTGCGCTGGCCGGTGCGCTTGAGGCGCTGCGCGGGACGCAGGCCTGCGCCGGCCGGTGCGCTGAGCTGCTCCCAGGCGATTTTCGTGTGTGTTGTTTGTAGCGTTTGGTCCCCCCACAAAGTAACGATTTGTCGTACATTGTACCGAAATTTTGTCCCTTATGTGTCCAAATTTCGTCTATCTTCGGCATGGGTTTTGCAGATTCTTATTTGGGTAAATTGTTCCCCAACTTAGTTGGTTACTATAGGTACACCAGAGTATAGGATGAACTATTATTTGACTAACTAATTTAAAAGAAAAACAAACTACGGTATAATAATATTTAAATTGCAGAAATTAAAACACACTTTCGTGGTGAAAACGATTGCACTTAGCACATGCAACAAGCCTTTAAACCCCTCAGTAGCCTGAGTGGACGAGTTATAGTCTCGTGAGGGTTTCTATGGAACATACCCACAAAGTTCTTTGGGTTGCCTCCCAAAAAGCGCTAAGTTTAATGTCTTCAGCCAGACATTTTGGAGCTCTTACATGTTTAAGTTATATCTTCCAAGACCATTGTTTCAGATGATATAATTTCATTGTCAGCCCATTGTACAAATAATTTTAATCTGTGTCCGTTTACTTTAAATGGCTCACCACCTTTTTGATCTATTATTTCAACCGCACCATAGGGGTAAACATTAGTTACTGTGTATGGGCCTGTCCACTTACTTTTTAATTTGCCTGGGAAGAGCCGCAGGCGTGCGTTAAATAGCCAGACTTTGTCACCTTTATTAAACACCTTTCGTTTAATTATTCGATCGTGGAAAGCTTTTGTTTTTTCTTTATATATTTTAGAACTTTCATAAGCTTCCTTGCGAATTTCTTCTAATTCGTTCAGTTGGTGTTTTCGATTTATACCGGCAGCTGTGAAGTTAAGGTTTGCATTTTTAATGGCCCATAAGGCTCGGTGCTCTAACTCCACCGGAAGATGACATAATTTCCCATAAACTAGTTTATAGGGAGACATACCAATAGGGGTTTTATACGCTGTACGATACGCCCAAAGTGCATCATCTAATCGTATTGACCAATCTTTCCTATCGGGTCGTACTGTTTTTTCTAATATTCGCTTAACCTCCCTGTTAGATACCTCTACTTGTCCACTAGTTTGTGGGTGATATGGGGTAGCTATCTTATGCGTCACTCCATAATGTTTAAGTAGTTTGCTAAAGTACATATTTTTGAAATGAGAACCCCCATCACTAATTATGGCTCTAGGAATTCCATGACGAGAAAATATATTACGTTTAACGAATTGGCAAACTACTTTGTGATCATTGGTTCTTGTGGCTTCGGCTTCTACCCATTTAGAGACGTAATCAACTGCCACTAGGATGTATTCGAAACCATATGACTTAGGAAAGGGTCCCATAAAGTCTATGCCCCACACATCAAAAATCTCTACTATAAGAATTGGTGTCATAGGCATTTGGTCTCTTTTTGAAATACCTCCTATCTGCTGGCATCGTAGGCATGACTTAACAAACTCGTAGGAGTCCTTAAAGATGGTTGGCCAAAAGAATCCACTTTGTAGGATTCGATGTCCTGTCTTTTTAGCACTAAAATGGCCTCCACATGCATACGAGTGACAGTGATTTAAAATATCATAATGCTCGTTATCTGGAACACATCGCCGGATAATCTGATCTACTCCTATTTTGAACAAATCCGGCTCCTACCAAATGTACTGTTTAGTTTGAGAGAAGAAATACTTTCGTTGATGTGAATTCCAGTGGTTTGGGGTTTTCCCTGTGACAAAGTAATTCACTAAGTTAGCGAACCAAGGCACTTTTGCGACGAACAATAATTGTTCATCTGGGAAATTGTCCCGAATGGAGTCCAGCATATCAGTGGTGATTGCTGGCAGTCTCGAGAGATGGTCTGCTACTACATTTTCTGAGCCCTTTTTGTCTCTGATTTCTAAATCAAATTCTTGTAGCAACAGTATCCAACGAATTAGCCGTGGCTTAGCATCTTTCTTAGCCAAGAGGTGTCGTAAGGCACTATGATCGGAATACACAATTACCTTAGCTCCCCAGACGTAAGATCTAAACTTATCTAGCGCATACACTACTGCAAGCAATTCTTTTTCAGTGGTTGTGTAATTAATTTGAGCTTCAGAGAAGGTTTTACTTGCATAGTATATTACCACTGGCTTTTTGTCCACTCTTTGACCAAGGACGGCACCTACTGCATGATCGCTGGCGTCACACATGATCTCAAAGGGTTGAGACCAATCAGGTGATTGCAGAATTGGTGCCTCCGTGAGCTTCATTTTTAATGTGTTAAATGCCTCTGCACAGTCTTTATCAAAATTGAACGGTGCGTCTTTTAGGAGAAGGTTACATAGGGGTTTGGATATGGCACTAAAATCTTTTATGAATCTCCTATAGAAACCTGCATGTCCTAGAAAAGAACGAATCCCCTTGATATTAGTTGGTGGTGGTAGCGAGGAAATTATTTGTATCTTAGCTCGATCAACCTCCATTCCTCTTTCAGAGACTATGTGTCCTAAGACTACTCCCTCTTTAACCATAAAGTGACTTTTCTCCCAGCTTAGTACTAAATTAGTTTCAGTACAACGCTTAAGAACTTTTTCTAAATGAGAGAGGCACCCTTCGAATGACTTATCAAATATCGAAAAGTCGTCCATGAAGATTTCAAGAGAACCTCCGACCATGTCTGAAAATATAGCCATCATACATCGCTGAAATGTGGCTGGAGCGTTACATAATCCAAATGGCATTCTTCGGTAGGCGAATGTGCCATACGGACACGTAAATGTCGTTTTATCTTGGTCCTCTGGGTGTATTGGGATTTGGTTATACCCCGAATAGCCATCTAGGAAACAATAGAATTTCTGCCCTGCTAGCTTCTCTACTATTTGGTCGATGAATGGCAGAGGAAAATGATCTTTTGAGGTTGCGGCGTTTAGTTTTCTGTAGTCGATACATACTCTCCACCCCGTCACAGGGCGAGTTGCAATCTTTTCTCCTTCAGGAGTATCGACGACAGTGATTCCAGATTTTTTTGGAACCGTTTGTGTGGGACTAACCCATTGGCTATCTGATATCGGATAGATAATTCCAGCATCTAGCCATTTCAACACTTCTTTCTTCACTACCTCTCTAAGGTTAGGGTTTAGCCTTCTCTGAGCATCTCTGCTTGGCTTGGCTGTTGGATCAGTTATAATCCTATGCATACACAGCGTCGGACTAATTCCTTTAAGATCTGCTATGGTCCAGCCTACCGCTTCCTTATATCTCGATAACACTTCTAACAAGGCCTTTTCTTGTGCAGCAGTAAGGTCTGTTGCGATGATTACAGGCAGTGTATTCTCAGGGCCAAGAAAAGCATATTTGAGATGAGATGGAAGTGGTTTCAACTCTAGCTTGGGTGGTTGCTCTAAAGACGGTTTTGCTGATGGTGGAAGGTCAGTCGGAAGTTTTTCGATCTTATGTGTCCATGGTGGTTGATTAGAATCTACTGACTGAACACTTTCAAGTTCAAACTCCTTAGCTTCAGGCATATTATCTAACTTATGCTCATTGTAGTACAGAAAAAGCTCCACTGGATCTTTACATGTTATTGTTGATAATTGTTGTTGTGTTAAATCATCAACTAGATCGATCATATAGCACTCTGAATCCAATGGCGCATTGGGTACATTGTTAAAGACATTAAGTCGGAGTTTACGGTTTCCGAATGCTATGTCTAATGCACCTGTCCTGCAATTGATTTGAGCGTTGATTGTGGCTAAGAAGGGACGTCCTAATATGATTGCCGGTTGGCTTTCTTTGTAAGCACTATCTGAATCCAACACTAAGAAATCTACTGGATAATAGAAATCTTCGACCTTAACGATTACATCAGATAACATTCCTCGTGGTACTTTGGTAGACCTATCTGCTAATTGTAGGATGACATCTGTTGTCTGTAGGGTTCCTAGATCATGTTGGTCAAATAAATTACCAGGTAGAATATTAACACTCGCCCCTAAGTCTAGAAGTGCTTTTTTAATTTGAATATCGCCGATAGTTACCGGGATCAAGGGTGATCCTGGATCTTTTAGTTTAGGCGGCAGTGAGCTCGTGATAACTGCACTGACTTGTTCAGTGAGGTTGATTTGCTTCGGAAGAGTTATTTTAAATTTTCGCTTCTGAGTACAAAGGTCTTTTAGGAATTTAGCGTAAGAAGGAACTTGTTGTATAGCTTTGATTAAGGGAATGTTAATTTTAACTTGATTAAAAATATCCCATAACTCTTCGTTTTTAGGTCCTTTCTTACCATAAGGGAATGAAGCTGGATTTTCTAAGGCCGTTGGGTAGGGAACAGTTTCAGTATTGGAACTCTCTTCCCCAACTTTAATCTCTACTGGTTTCTTGGCTTCTACTTCCTTAAAAGTTACTTTCTTAACTTTTGTTTCAACCTTTGACTCCAATTTGGGTGGCTCTTCTTCATAAACATTTTCTACCTCGTCGTCAGTCTCACTCTCCTTAGGCATTTCTATTTTGTTATCTACTTCCTTTCCACTCCTAAGGGTAGTGACTTTGTTAACTTCGTTCACTTCATTAACTTCATATTTCTTCTCTTTTCCATGTTGGTGCGATGGGTTAACTGTGGTGTTGCTTGGAAGCTTCCCTTCTTCTCGTTTAGTTAAGGATTCTGCAATTTGTCCCATCTGCCTTCCAAGCATCTCCATAGTTTTCGCTTGAACCATGGTTTGCTGCTTCATGAATTCCATAAACTCGAAAAACTCTTTCGAATTCCCCGACACTTGTCGCGAATCATTTTCTTCTTTAGGGTCTTGGCGTTTATAGTACCGATCATCCTTCGTAGCTGAGGTCGATCCATATTGGAAATCTCGGTTTTGTTGACGAGGTTGCTCATATCTTGGCTTCGGGGGAGCATCATTGTCTTGATTATCCCTCCAACTAAAGTTCGGGTGTTTTCTCCATCCCGGATTGTAAGTTTCCGAGTATGGATTCTCCCGTTCTCTTCGTTGCCGAAATCCAAAAGCTTCGTTCACATACTCTTCGTGCGTGAAGGTATGTGGGCAATTCTCGGTTGGATGAGAAGGGTCTCCACAAGTGACACAGCAAACCTGTGCCGCTGTAACCTTTCCCATTCCTTTCATCAACAAGTCCATCTTTTTGCTTAGTTCGGATATGTCAGATTTAACTTCTTTCTTCCATGCGTTGTCTATGCCCATAACTTGGACACCAACACTATTATCCGAACCCGCTTGAACTTTTAAACCTTTGCTTAATTGGGTTAATAATTCCCAAGCTTCATCATCTTCCTTGGCTAAAAAGGTTCCGCCTGAAGCAGCGGTGATCATATTCCTACTTTCTTGACTAACCCCATCGAAAAAGGTTTTAATTAGCATCCATTTAGGAATTTCATGGTGAGGGCATGTTCGTAGTAATTCATTCAACCTATTAAAAGCTTCGTGAAATTGTTCTCCAATTTTATGTTTAAATCCAGTGATTTCTTTACGTTTTTCTTTAGTTTTACTAATTGGGTAATATTCAGTTAGAAATTCTTTTTTCATCTCATCCCAGTTAGTTATACTATCAGTGGGAAGTGACACGAACCAATTTTTCGCTCGTTCCTTCAAAGAGAAAGGAAAGAGTCTGAGTTTTAGAGCATCTACGGTCATTCCCCTAACGTGATTGGCCTTACATATGGCAGTGAATTCAGCTAAGTGCTCATACGGTTCTTCGCTTGGTGCTCCGCGAAAAACGGGTAATATGCTAAATAGCTGTGGCCTAATTTCGGGTTCATTCTCATTAATTGGGTAGAGAATGGGTGATGGATCAGGGATATCACCCGGCCTATAATGGGATTCTACGGTTCTACGGTCTCCCATCGGTCTTTGGTTTTGTTGGACGTCGACAAGAACGTTTTCGGTGTTCTCGTCTTCCGAATTAATTATTTCTTCCTCCACGTTTACTTTAGGAGCAGTATTTTTAGTTTCGTTTGTTTGAGTTGTGGCTCGCCTATTAGATCTAGCGGTTTTTTCGATTTCTGGATCAAACTTCAAGGGTGAAATTCTACCAGAATATCGTGTGTGCATAAACTTAAGAGGACTAGATGAAGAATTCGAATTAGTTACTTTCTTTTTGGTGAGAATCGATGCTTGCGCCACGATTCCCTTTTTCTTAATAAACTAAAACAATAATTAAAACTTAAAACTAATTAAAAACTAATTAAATAGAATATAGCAACATAAGGAAACTTTAACTAATTTAAGAAAGCAAATAAAAGCAAATAAGCAATTAATTGAAATTAACTAAATTAACTAAATTACCTAAATTACTCTAAAGAAAATAAGGCAACTAAATTAAGCTAATTACTAAAATACGTGATTTAAGCGCAACCGCTCCCCGGCAACGGCGCCAAAATTTGATGCGAGTGTCGTTAACCCGTCAAAAATACCACTAAATACCTTAGAAGCTAGGGTAAGTAGGGATCGTATCCACAGAGAGCGAGAGGTTAATTGCACGTATTTAAGCGATTAGCATTGCAAAGTAAGTAACTTAGAAAGATTGAGTGGTTTGTAAAAAGGTGATTGCTTGATTTATAAAACTAATTACTTGCGAATTTTGTGAAAAGAAAACTTAAGAAGATTGTTTGATTGAATAAAGTACGAAGATAACCATTCCCGGATTCCACACCTCGCTTTGTGTTTAATTTATAAAAACGATTTGAAGATTACATAGACATAATCTTCGTTAGAATTATTATTAAAACCATTACGTGATCTTGGGCATAGCGCGTGACACGTTTGATTACTCGTCTTAATTAAATAATTAACTCGGCACGAATAATAAAATGTCTACGAACTATCTTGCGAAACGCAACAACAAAATAATAATCATTCGTTTACAATCACAATATAAATAATAAAAACCATGCAAACTTAAAGTAATCGTTCATAAAATAAAACTTAGCGATGTGCTTCCTCCGAGAATGATTATGGTGAGCTTAGCCGGACATAGTTGATGCAACGTTCAAGAGTTGTTGATCCATCACCGTAGCTCGACTCGTGTGTTCTTCGTACGTGTTTTCGCTCAAACAGGGTTCTTTTCCTTAGCCTTCTCCTCCAAAAACGATGATGAACTCTGAAATATGACTTGGTATTTATAGGAAAAACTGGAAAAACCCTAAAAACGGCCGTCTATTATTTTAATGGGCTGGGCGCAGCCGTAGGCGCAGGCCTGCGCCCCCCCCCCCCCTGCGCCCCTCTGTAAAATCCGTATTTTTGTGAATTAATTTCTTCTGTCGAGCACTCGGTCTGGGCGCAGGGCTGCGCCCCTCTCTGCGCCTGGCTCTGAAATTTCGTCCTTTTTCATCATTTTAAACCGGATTTTGTTTACCTGCACAAGCACAGAATTTATTCAATAGCGGCACATTCTATAACACTTTTATATTAAAAACAACTCTTTTACGCTTAATAAACATGGTAAATTATCACCCGATCAATGGGGCACATTACTTTCTAACCATTGTAGATGACAATACTCGAACCACTTGGACATATTTGGTTCACACTAAAGATCAGATTGCTCCTATTCTGTCCACCTTTGTTTCTTTTATAGAAAATCATTATCAAGCTAAACCAAAATTTATACGGTCTGATAATGGCACTGAAATAGTTAATAAAGAAGTCCAATTCCTTTTACAAGCCAAGGGAATTATTCATCAGAAGTCAATGGTCTACACACCTCAGCAAAATGGAATTGTTGAAAGAAAACACATACATCTTTTGGATACTGCTAGAGCCATGAAGATCCATGCAAATCTACCTGATTATTTTTGGGGAGATTGTGTTTTGACTGCAACACACTTAATCAATAAAATGCCTATGGAGATTCTATCATGGAAATCCCCTTTTGAGGTTCTTCATGGAAAGCCACCTAGCTATGATAACCTGAGAGTGTTTGGATGTTTGTGTTATGCTGCTGTAACAAAACCTCATAAAGATAAATTTTTCTAGGGTATCCAACAGGGCAGAAAGGATATAAGCTTTATGATATTCAGAAGAGGGAAATTTTTCTGAGCCGAGATGTCATTTTTAAGGAAACAATATTTCCTTTCTCTCAAACTCAGCAGCCTGTTCCTTCCACTACCTTATTTCCTATTGCTGAGAATACTCTTGCATCAGAAGACGATGACTGTTTGACTGAGCATGTTTCTCATAATCCAAATGTTCCTGCAACAGAAGATAATACTTCTTCTGCTCCTCTTAATGCATCTGATTCTCCATCTCCTATTAATCCTCCTGTTCGAAGATCTTCTCGTTCTGTTGTTCCACCAGTTTGGCTGAAAGACTTCATCACAACAACTCATAATGCATCTGCAGTTTCTAGTGAAAAGGCTACTACTTATCCTTTGTTTAAGGATACTGATTTCCAGAATTATCCACCAGATTATGTTGCTTTTTTGGCTAATATTTTCACTACTGCAGAACCTACAAGCTACAAACAAGCATCTCAAAATTCTCAATGGGTGGAGGCCATGAATAAAGAACTTGCAGCCCTGGAACACAATGATACATGGGAACTCACTGTTTTACCCAAGGGACACACTTCAGTGTCTTCTAAATGGGTTTACAAAACTAAATATAATGCAGATGGATCTGTAGAAAGACTTAAGGCCAGACTGGTTGTTAGGGGTTTTGATCAAAAGGAAGGTGTAGACTACAAACATACATTTTCTCCAGTAGCTAAAGCTGCCACTGTGAGAACTATGATTGCAATTGCCACAGCAAAGGATTGGCCCCTTCATCAATTGGACGTAAATAATGCGTTTCTACATGGCTATATTGAGGAGGACATATACATGAAACCACCTGAAGGATATTTCAAGGCCAAAGAAGGACAAGTGTGTAAGTTGAAAAGGTCCTTATACGGTTTGAAGCAGGCATCTAGGCAGTGGAATCAAGAATTATCAAATTTTCTTATATTCCTTGGTTTCAAGCAATCAAAGCATGATTATTCCCTGTTTGTGAAATATGAAGGCCAGAATTTTACAGCTGCATTGGTGTATGTTGATGATGTTTTGCTCACTGGGAATTGTAATGCTGAAATCTGTGCTACTAAAGCTGCCTTAGATAACAAGTTTACCATCAAGGATTTAGGCTTGGCAAAATATTTCCTAGGAATTGAATTATGCAGAACAGAATCTGGTACTTATTTGAACCAACGGAAATACATACTTGATCTTCTTACTGATGTTGGTTTGACAGCTGCTAAGCCTACTCCATTTCCTCTTCCTCAGTATTTGAAGTTATCACTTGATAAAGGTTCAAGCATGGCAGATCCTGAGTCCTACAGAAGATTAGTGGGAAGACTGCTTTATCTCACCATGACTAGGCCAGATATATCATATGCAGTGCAGCATTTAAGCCAGTTTGTTTCTGCTCCTAAAGAACCACATATGCAAGCTGCTCTGCATCTTTTGAGATACTTAAAGGGTACTATCTCTAAGGGTTTATTCTATCCAGTGCAACCTCAGTTAAAGGTGGTGACTGGGTTTTCTGATGCAGATTGGGCCTCATGTTTGATGACAAGAAGATCTTTAACTGGTTTTTGTATTTTTCTGGGACATTCTCTTGTCTCTTGGAAAACTAAGAAACAAGCTACTGTCTCACGATCTTCAACTGAAGCAGAATACAGAAGTATGGCAGCTACTACAAGTGAACTCATTTGGCTTACTTATCTGCTTCAGGATTTACACATCCCAGTCAAGGTTCCAATTACTCTTTTTTGTGATAACAAAGCTGCTCAACAAATAGCAGCCAATCCTTGTTATCATGAACGAACGAAGCATCTTGACATAGATTGTCATTTTACACGAGACAAAGTTCAAGAGGGATTTCTTCAAACTGCCTACATTCCTAGCAATCTTCAATTGGTTGATATTATGACGAAGGCTTTAGGTGCTACTCAGCATTCCTTTTTGACAGACAAGTTGGGTCTGAAAGACGTTCCAACTTGAGGGGAGGATGTGAAGTATATGAAAATAGTATATCCTGAAGGACTCAGAATGTAAATATAACTTAATGTTTGTTAGCTTGGTTAGTTAAGTTGTTTCAAACAGATTAGTTAGAGTTGTTAGTTTTTGCTTATAAATACTTCTTTCCCCTTTGTAATTGTAACTACTTTTCAGTGAATGAAGTTTGATCACACTTGATCTCTTCCTAAATTCTCCGCTTTTCTTAGTGTCGAACCTACAACTTAATTTTCTAATTTGTTGACTTTTACATTTGTATATCAAAACATTTCAACAAAGCCTATGGATTTGCATTACTGGTCACACAAAATTTCATTCAGGCATTTTCCCAAACACTTGGCAGACATATTAACATATTCTATTTGAAATAGTATCATTATATCATGTTGATTTCGTAAACACATAACATAACCAAGTCACGCAAATGATTTCAATAAAAAAAAGCTAACAACTACATACGAATTTTAGAGAGGCAACAGAGCTAAAGCAAAAAAAAAAAAAAAAAGTAGTTTCCTGGAAATTGATGAGAATTCTGAGATCGTGTTAAAGACCAATCTTTGTTCAACATGTAGAATGAAGAAGAACTGAATTGGAAAAAATGTTGCAGAGTCTAGTTAGTAATTTAAATGGACGAATAACAAACATTTTGTCTCTTACCATCGGATTGACAACTAATTGTATGGATCTGATAAAATAGAAGCTTACTTGGAAAATTTCCTCGGCCGACGATTGAATTATGAATCTGAATACAATATGAGATTAGTGCCTGGATTCCAACCCCTGGAATATTGCCTCATTCCAACCCAAATGAAGTTTCTCTTTAATTTACTTCTGTTTCTAATTCGTTAAGGCACAAATAATCAAATCAAAGAAATTGACAATCAGAAGTTTTATTAGAAGTGGGAATTGTCAAGTGCACTATGAAGATCGACAGCAAATATAGTTTACATATATGATAAATCGAAGCTTGAAAATTATTGATGCTTTGGCGAACTACCCAATTGAAGAATAGGATTTGAACCCTACGATTGTGAATCGCAAAAGGTGTGTGTTGTAGTAGAAGAATTAGATAGGAAAGACGAACGCAGGAAAGAAACAAATATCATTGTGGAACCGAGTAAACTAAAGCGGTGAACAGAAACTGCATCAGTTTTCAGATTTTGAGTGTTGGTGAAGCAAGCGTAGATAATTGGATTTCTACTGAAATTTCAACAATACAGTTGAGAAGAAGGGAAACTGTTTTAGCCGCTTTAATATATAGTAATATATATATATATATATATATCTTTACTACTATTAAAGCATTTAGCTTGTTTGCAAGTTACAATGCATAATATACAAGTTCACAATGCACATTCTTGAATTTTAAGACATACAAGGATTCAAAGCACAATGTACAAGCTTTATTGCATAACAATTTAAACCCAGCTTTTGAAACGTTGAAAATTGTGCAAGCATTGGGAAGGTATGCAGACTCTTCCTTTTTCTTCCCACGCTTTATTTGCTAAACTAGTAAGAAGCCTTTAGCACACCCCCTAGCAGACAAAACCCTTGTCACATTTGAGACTTCAACAATAAAAAAAACCCCTGGAAAGAAGATGGTACTATACTGGATCGGAAGAAGTGAAATCGCCGGAAAAAAATGGTGAAACCATCGGCGAGCGAATTGAAGTATCAAACGATGCAAAATCGGTTTGTGGGAGAATCAAGGTGTGAGTATCATGAAGGTGGTGAAGATAAGTTCAAAAAATTCTTTACATCTTTCCAGTTCCGGATTGTACGCAAGAGGCCATGCGTTTGCTTGTAAATGGTGGTTCGTAAGCGGTGCCTCTGTCTAATTTCTTCTTGTTGACGGCGGCGGTGACGGTGAGCAGCTCAATTCTCTCTCTGCAACTATATATACCATATAACATATTCTTCCTCTTCCCCGCCATCGTACCCTTCATCAGCGTCAACTACGACACTTTAGGCGATAACGTCCCACCTCCCGCACACATTTCGTCAAAAGTCCTTTGTGCATTAGGATTTTACTTGATGAACGTTTTCTGATTTCTAAAGTCTGTAAATTCTGGAGTGGATCTTGTAAGTTACACTTTTTGTGCATTATGATTTTGTATGATGACGTTTTCTGATTTCTATAGCTGATGGTGTTTCTAAAATGCCTTTTTGTGTGAATAACCGATCCAAATTACTGATATGGATATATGCTATTAAAATTAGGTTTTTTATTAAATTAAAGGAAATGGGTAATTGTGTTTTGATTTTAGTTTTGAATTTGGTTGTGCAGGTTTTCAAGTTTGTCATTCTTCAGGGGGAACGGGATCTGGTATGGGAACCCTTTTGATCTCGAAGATCAGGGAAGAATACCTAGATCGAATGTTAACTTCTCTGATTTCCCATCACTGAAGGTATCCGATACAGTTGTTGAGCCATACAATGCCACGTTGTTGGTTCATCAACTGGTCGAAAACACTGATGAGTGTATGGTTCTTAATAATGAAGCTTTGTATGCTATTTGTTTCAGGACTCTCAAGCTCACTACTCCAAGCTGTAAGTTTGCAAAATTTGGTGATTTCATCAATTTAACAATATCAAAATTGTAGTTTGATTGATTGATTTTGTCTCAATGTTTAATCAAACAGTTGGAGATTTGAACCACTTGGAATACAACGATTGAGTCACATACCCAGAATGGAAATAAGGGGGTGGCTCTTGATCTTTTTGTTCAGATGCAAAGAGAAGGGACCAAATTTACTAATTTAGTGAATTCACAGTTTTAGGCGTTTTGTGTGCTCATACTGCCGAGTTTGCAGTGTTTGAATGTAGGCAGTTACATGCTTTTGCTCTTAAGGGATCTATGCTTGCAAATATATTTGTAGACACTGCTTTGCTTGAAGGAATAGGTATTATTAGATTTACAGAAAACTTCAAAATGGCTCAACTTGATGGAGCTTTTTGAGGCACTGATATCGAAATTGTGGAAATGTCTAGGTATGATCGAAACTTCTCCTGGAATGTCTTTATGTTAGTAGCATTTATGCTTCCTTTCTTCGTTGGTTTCTACTTTCTAGTTGCTTGCCTCTTATTAGTTTTTACAAGTGCAACATGACAATGATTTGGATCATTTTCAAATATAGGCGTAAAACAATGGGTAATGGGTCAAAGCAGAGTGTTGATGAAATAATGCAGATAATCGCTTAAGCTACAATTCCTCCAGCTGGAGCCAACAATCTGACCAGTGGTAGCCTGGACATTGATGACAACATGGATGAGGACCTCGAGAGTGATCCAAACTTGGATATTGACAGCAGTGCGGAGATAGTCTATGCGATGTGAGTTTTGTTTTGGAAATTTGAGTAAATCGTGTTGTGTTGTTTGTTCTTTTACTGGATATACTCTATAAAAAATGTTGTATCTATACTACTATATAATGCATTTAGTTAAGGTCTTAAAATTTTTATAAGTGACTTGATGTGCTTGGCTGGGATCTTGATGCAACACAAACTAAAATTTTGGTGCTCATTTTGATGTAGAATGATTTATTGCAAAAAGAAAACAATTATAAGCATCAAGTAATCTTTGAACTTTTAGCAATTTTTTCTTCACTTTATATGATATGCAACAATTTCGTATTCAGCAAGAAATAGTATATAATCCAAAATTTTAGCATGATTTGTAGGCTTTCTTTACCACTAAAAATGCAAAGTTGGACGTCTGAAAGTGTCAGGTTTACGTTAATTAGTAAGATTTATACATTGAGTTGATCTTAAAAATGTTTTTCACTATGTCGTGGTTCTCAATTTAGCTTTTCTATGTTCAATATGTGGATTTATCATGGTGATTGGTAGTCTGGCATATCCAAAGTGTATAGAAGGTTATCATGCTTATGATTACGGACCAGTTCAGGATCTTTCATTATATAACATGGCACATACACAAAGCATAGTAAAGAGACATTTGTGTTTATAATATGTTTTCTAAGGTTTATGTATGTGTCCAAATTTATGTACAAATCTTGGGTCCTTTATAATTCCAAAAGTTTGAAAACTGAATGAATAATGTTTCTCTGCGTCTGTTTAATTAATGAAATCCATACTCATATTTAGGAAGATTAACTTTTAATAGCATCTATCAATTATTGATTGCCTGCACTTTTACCAAAATTTAATTATTTAAGCACCTATGTAGATTTAAATTAATGCATCTTTTTTAGTAAAGCTGTGAATACATGACACTTTTACTATGAATAATAGGGTAGATACCTTAACAAGTTGAAGACTATTAACAACCCATCTGAAAAGCTCAATGACCAAAGAAAATAAGAATGAACCTCCAATAGAAGTGCAACCCCAAAATCATAAAATATAGCAGGAGGTTTGTGTATGAATATAGTTGTGTGAGAATGTATAAGTATATGCATTTCAATTGTATTTCACATTGACATCAATAACAACTAAAATATGTGTTATATGTGATATGTAGACCCAAAGAATTAGTTTTGGGGTGTTCATTTTGAAATTAGAAACAACATTAGCATATTACGGGTGTCTTTGCTGTCAAAACAAAAAACAACATCAACAAAAATCTCTACTACTAATAAAGCATTAATATTCTTGGTTTTAAAAATAAATTTTTATTGCACAATGTACAACCTTTTAAAGCTGATTCTTGAATTTTAAGACGTACAAACATTGTTTGCACATTGCACCATCCTTTATTGCAATTAAACTTCAAATTCAAATTTGGACGTAGCACCTACCTTTTTTTTTTCTTCCACTAATTTATATGCCTTCTGATATCCAAAGCTTCCTTTCTGCACTAGATATATGTAGTTGGGTTGTGAGATGTGACAATCATGTTCCTACACTGGATAATTATTTATTAGTGTATGAGTTTCATGTTCTTTACTTTGGCTTTTTTTTTTGTTAACAAACTCTTAAACTTAATTTTATTGGTTGCTTTGATGTAACGTACATTAGTGCAATTCTTTTATATTGACAATCCTTTATATATAAGACAACAAAACAGAATGGAAGTTGGCCAAGCCACAAGGCTATGTTCTTTCTCAATGGTGGAGTTATGTGATACCTTTTTTTGGGGCTGATGAAATTTTTTTGTGTGCAACGTACTGTGTGTTGTTTTTTTAAAGTGGTGTATGCAATCTTTTGATAGACCTGCACCAGCTTTCCATGAGCTGTTTGACTGTCTTGAAGCTTGTCTTAGTTTTAAATCTCAAATTGATTTCAATTTGTGCAATTGGGAAGAAAGAAATGAAAGTTACGTAAATCAATGAAGGGAATGAAGTTGTAGGAATTAGTTGTGCTGGAAAAGAACTTTGACTTTCAATCCAAATGTTGAATCACATAAGTGTTATTTGACCCTAATTATGCAACCATGTTTCTAATTGGTGATGACAGGTTTGCAATCTTTGAGAAACATCTCCATGAGTATACATTTGTTAAATATATAAAGTTAACTTTGTGGGTTGACTGATCATGTGTTATTCCTTCTTGATCGTGAATGTATGAATTTGTCAAATCCATGAGAAAACAAAATATTTCATTAGTCATCTTTGTAATCTTGCTTTAATCCTTGAAACTGCCATGTTTGTAACACAGTTCTTGAGAAAACAAAAGATTTTGTTTTGCATACGTTGTAGTTTCATCAAGATTGGTTACATCCTAAATTTACTCATCCTTCCATTTCCGGATTTTTGACTTGTTTTCGGTTGAATACGATTAATATTACATGCCCATGTTTTCGTGATTAATCACATCGAAATTATTTGCCGCCGCCGCTTTGCGCGGTTACACCGCTAGTGTATATATATATATATATATATATATATATATATATATATATATATATATATATATATATATATATATA
>JAANYP010005317.1:0-14042 GCA_020465985.1 Centrapalus pauciflorus | reverse complement strand
ACAGAGTCCTGTTGTAGTGAAAGAATTCAGGATAGGGAGGTGGAGACATTTTGCAGCTGTGCAGTGACTGCAAGCAGCTGTGGAGAGTTCTCAGGTTGTGGAGTGGCTGGGACGGAATCCATGAACAGATCAAATAATCCCTTAAGCTGTTCAGACACATAGTTTGAAATAAGAGAGGGTAGAGAGGACTCAGAGGTTTCTAAAGAACCAACTTTGGTGGTCAGCAAGGAAAGTTGATCCTTCAAAAGCAGGTCTTTAGGAGATGGAGGTGTATGGGTGGACTGTTTAGATTGGGTTGATGGAGATGAAAATGATGCGGCTGGTGTATGAGGATGTGATGGAGACGGAAGAGGAACAGTTGAGAGAAGCTCCATAGCCTGGGCAAAAGTAATGTGGCCCAGCTTGGAGGGGTCAAAGGGTCCCTCAGCAGTGGTAGTAGCTGCATCATCAAGAGAAGGGGTTGATGTTGGGGGCCTTTCAGATGCTGCTTGTGTTGCAACACCTTTATTAAGGCCAGTGGTTGTTCCCTCTGCAGTGGCTTGTTGTAAAAGCACCTCATCATGGGGAGATGGGATATGCATTTCAACATCAGTAGTGCTAAATTCTGCAGATGGAATTTGCACAGAAGGGGCAGCCTCACCAAGGGATGGTATGTGCCCTGAGGTTCCTCAGCTGTATCATAGGGAAAAGAAATTTGAGGCTGATTTGCTGATTGGTCTAAACCAGCAGGGTGGACACCTCGTGCAGACTCAGGGTGTAAAGAAGTTTGAGGTGGAGACAGTGTGGACTCAGTATGGAGTGGAGAGGACTCCTGTCTTTCAATATTCTCAGCCTGTTGGGAAGCTGGAATAGTCGAGGTTGTTGTCTCCATTTGTACAACTGGCTCCTGTTGGGAGGAACCAGAGGGTCTAGGTAGACTCTGGTTAGACATAGGTTGGAGTGAAGCAGGCTCCAATTGTGCTGAACCTTCTCCCAAAATAGGAGAGGCAGCAGGGGTGGCTTCTCTTACAACTGAACCCTGTTGAGAGGGAACAGAGGAGCTGGTTGTTTGGGTTGATATCTTTTTGGTGAGTGATTTGCGATGGTATTGGATGGATGAAGTGGGTGATTGTGGAGAGGTGATTGATTCTGTTTGAACAGGGAGTGAGACTGGGTCAGGAATAGTTGGGTTGGCCTGTTCCATGGTCTCAGATGCCACAGAGGCACCGGCCACAAAGGCTTCAGGTTTAATAGATGAACCAGGGTGAGGAGCCTTCTCCTCCTCAGCCACAGAGGCTAAAGGTGCAGACTCAGACAGAGCTGTTTTGGCCTTCTTGGGGACAGGCCAAGCTTCAGTGGTTGCCAGGGTCCTTTTAACAAGTTTGGACCTGGCTTTGGATTTTCCCTTGGGAGCAGCTTTGGGAGCAACCCTCACATCAGAAGGTCCTTCTACTAACCCCAGTAACCTCCTCATTGGAGTAGATAGAGGAGGCTCATTGGGTAGAACAGGGGTATAGAAAGCTCTATTCCCTATGACAGGGAATGCAGCAGTCTTAAGTAAAGGCTGAGAGTTATATAGATGCTCACCACAATGATGCTTGAAGATGAGGCTCAGAAACCTTGGATACCGAACAGCAGCTGGACGGGTTTCTTGTTGTACCAGGACCCTCAAATTCAGAAAAATCCATTTGGCCATGTCGATTGTTGTCCCATCCACCAGCTGTAGAACAATGGGAACTTCATCACGACTTAGTTGGTCAAATGAACCAACCTTTCTTCCGAAGCACATTACCATCGAGGCAAATAGAAAACTGTAGGTCGGAGACAGGTCCTTCCTAAACAATGTTGCTCCGATTTTGGGTTCTGCCACACCACAGAAGCGTAGCTGGTTGCCCATTTGATCATCTTCAGGTTGAGGCTTGTCATATGATGCAGCAGTTGGCAGATGAAGCACCCTCCTGAGAAGATCAATCGTTATCTCAATGGTCTGAGTCCCATTGAGAATAGTGCCCTTGATGACTTTGGTGTCCGGGTTGTAGGCACAAGTGTACCAAAACTCGAACACCATCTCCTGGTACAGGACACCAGGAGTGGCAGTCATAGCATAGTTCAACGGATGAACTTGAAGAAACTCCACCATCTGTTCATAACCCTTCCCCACATAGTTTTTGGGAATGGTTAGGTTTAGCAATGTAGTTGGTGCGTTTGATGGTCAGCATTGTGGTAACTGATGAGTGTTTAACAACATCATCACCAACAAACACTGCAAGAAAGGGATTATGTCTTTGAGCCATTTGTGAAGGTTTGGGTATTTTGAGAAGCAGAAGACACTTAGTCGATTTAGGGTTCTTGAAGATTTTTGGAAATGGTGAGGAATTAAGTTAAATAAAAACAGAAATGGTGAGGAATCACTAACACACGTAACCCACATTATCCGCAGTAATTAAGTTAAATAAAAACAGAAATTAAGTAACTTAATTGTGAAGAAAGGTAGTTAAAACTATTTCTCTAAGCTGTTGGTCAAACCTGTGATGAGTAGGGTCATCACAGGCTGTTCATTCTTCAAGATGTTCACTCTTCACACTGTGCTTTCAACCTGCGTTCTAATTTAACATCAGGTTGTGTTCAATAGCTGAACAGGTTACAAGACAATGTCTTTTAGAACAGTGTGAAGGAGTGAGCAGGGTGAAGAATGGACCATCAGAGCAGGCTGGACGTATAAACTGTTATTGTTCAGCCTGTTGTATGCTCAAGCTATTCAGGTTTTTCAGAAAAATGGCTAAGTACAGAACATACATGGCCTGTTCTGCCTAAGCTGCGCTGAGAAAACTTGAGCAGTGTGAGACACCAAAGTCTTAGACCTTTGAGGACACTTAGTCACTCTTGTTTATCATGCCCAGCTTACTGACAAAGTAATTAAACCTAGTTTCATCAAGAGGTTTGGTGAAAATGTCTGCAAGCTGTTCATTAGTGGAAATAAAGCTTACCTCCACATTATCTTTCTGAATGTGATCCCTGATGAAATGATGTCTGACCTCAATATGCTTTGTTCTTGAATGAAATACTGGATTGTTGGAAATGGCTATGGCACTTGTGTTATCACACAGAATAGGAGTTTTCCTATACACAAGTCCATAGTCTTCAAACAGATGTTGCATCCACAGAATCTGCCCACAGCAGCTTCCAGCAGCAATGTACTCAGCTTCAACAGTAGAAGTAGACACTGAGTTCTGCTTCTTGCTACACCAACTTATCAACTTACCACCAAGGAGTTGGCATCCACCTGTTGTGCTTTTCCTATCTAGCCTGCAGCCTGCAAAATCAGAATCTGAATAACCTGTTAGTTCAAGGCTTGAGTCTTTGGGATACCAAAGACCCAAACCTGGTGTACCCTTGAGGTAACTGAAGATTCTTTTAACAGCAGCTAGATGAGATTCCTTCTGATCAGCTTGGAATCTAGCACACAAACAGGTAGCAAACATAATATCAGGTCTACTAGCAGTTAAATATCACAAGCTCCCAATCATGCCTCTGTAAGCTGTTACTGAAACAGCTTTGCCACTGGCATCAGCATCCAATTTTACATTGGTTGCCATTGGGGCTTTAATAGGAGAACTTTGATCAAATTTAAACTTTTTCAAGAGATCTAAAGTATACTTTCTTTGATTTATAATAATTCCAGTTGAGGTTTGTTTAACCTGTAATCCTAAAAAGAAAGTAAGTTCTCCCATCATACCCATTTAATATTTGGAGATCATGAGTAATGAAAAATTCTTGCATAACTGCTCATTAGTAGAACCAAATATTATGTCATCCACATAAATTTGATCAAGCATAATATCATACTTCACCTTCTTTATGAACAGTGTGGTATCCACTTTACCTCTGGAATACCCATTGCTCATAAGGAACTCAGTAAGAGTGTCATACCAGGCTCTAGGGGCTTGTTTGAGACCATAGAGAGCTTTGTCCAACTTATAGACAAAACCTGGATATTGTTCATTTTCAAAACCTGGAGGCTGCTTGACATATACTTCATCTTGCAGCTTCCCATTTAAAAATGCACTCTTCACATCAATTTGAAATACCTTAATGCTCTTATGAGCAGCGTAGGCTAGATACAAACGAATTGCTTCTAGCCTGGCCACAGGAGCAAATGTCTCATCATAGTCAATTCCTTCCTGCTGTGTATAACCCTGAGCAACCAGTCTTGCCTTATTTCTATTGACATGACCTTGCTCGTCCATCTTATTCCTGAAAACCTATTTAGTGCCAATTATAGTTTTACCTTTAGGAGCAGGGACCAGCTTCCATACCTTGTTTCTCTCAAACTGATTGAGTTCTTCTTGCATGGCAGTGATCCAATTGGCATCTTTTAGTGCTTCATCCACCTTCTTTGGCTCCATTAGTGAAACAAAACTAGAAAACATACAGAAGTTCCCTAAGCTGTCCCACCTTGTTTGTACCCCTTTGTTGATGTCACCAATTATTTGATCATTGGGGTGACATCTGACCCACTTAGGATCATTCTTCAATGAGGATTCTCCTGAGTTATTGACATCTTCAGCAGGTCCTGTTGAACAGCTCTCAAGATTTTCAGACACACTGTTGTCTTGAGCCTGTTCACTTGTTGAACATGTCTGTCCACTATTGAACATATCACCAGAGGATTCAGGAAAATCAGCATTGATAGGCTCAGGACATGTAGTTGTAATTAAGTCAGTACACTTATTCACACAGGGTGTATTGACATAATCATCTTCATGCCCATCATGATTAACAGGTTCCACACTGGATGTAGTGGAAGCTTTTCAGTCCTCTTCATTGTTTGAATGCATGAGATCATCAAAGCTTAATTCTCCTGAAACTGATTCAGGAACAGCTTTGGTGGAGACATTCTTGGACTCTTCAAAGGTAACATTGATAGATTCATCTATCACCTTTCTTTTGTTGTTGTACACTCTGTAGGCTTTGGAGATAGCAGAGTAGCCAACAAACACACCTTCATCAGCTTTTGGTTCAAACTTTGCAAGTTGGTCCCTCTAATTCAGAATGAAGCAGGGACACCCAAACACATGGAAGTAACTGACATTTGGCTTCCTCCCTTTGAGCAGCTCATAGGGAGTCTTGTTGAACCTTTTCACCACTAAGGATCTGTTTTGGGTGAAGCAGGCAGTGTTGACAGCTTCAACCCAGAATGATGAAGGTAAACCAGATGCACACAGCATGGTTCTAGTAGCTTCAATGAGAGTTCGGTTTCTCCTTTCAGGAACTCCATTTTGTTGTGGAATTCTTACAGCTGAAAAGTTTTGAGTGATTCCTTTCTCTTCACAGAAGTCTTCAAGAGTACTGTTTCTGAATTCAGTACCATGATCACTTCTAAGCTGCTTCACTTGGGCAGAGTTCAGCATTTCCATCTTTTTAACAAATCCAATAATTTCTCTAGCAGCCTCTCCTTTGCTTTTCAGGAAGATAACCCATGTGTACCTGGAGAACTCATCAACCATTACTAGAGTGTATCTTCTTCCTCCTAGACTTGGGACATTGATAGGTCCAAACAAGTCCATGTGGATTAAGAAGAGAGGAGTATCAATAGAAAAATTATGTTTGGATTTAAAAGATGATTTCCTCTACTTGCCTTTCTAACAAGCTGTGCAGAGTCTATCCTTAGCAAAAGTCATAGAAGGCAAACCTGACACTAACTCTTTCTTACAGAGTTTGTTGATGTTCTTGAAGTTCAAAGGTGACAGCCTTCTGTGCCATAGCCAATTTAGATCTGCATTTTTCCTTGTGAGAAAACAGGTTTCAGTCGTGGGATCAGCAGATTGCATGTCCACAACATATACACCTTTCTTTCGTTGAGCACACAACACAACTTTGCCTTGGGGATCCAATATGTAACCTAGGTGCTCATCAAAGTTAACCTTGTACCCAGCATCACACAGTTGACTTATGCTAACAAGGTTATGTTTCTGCCCAACCACACAGGCTACTCTTTTGAACACTGCAGCACAAGCTTTAAGAGTTCCATATCCCTCAGTGGATCCCTGTACATTGTCACCAAAGGTGACTTTTGGCCCTTTTTCAAGCCTGAGATCACTCAGCAAGTCCTTACAACCTGTCATGTGCCCTGAGCAGCCACTGTGCAAGTACCAAACCTGGGATGGTTGTTTTTCCTGCAGAGTGAGAAGAAAAATATTAGTAATTTTTAGGGGAACTCATCACATAGATGAGTTCTCCTACTTCATCAACATTTGTTGATGGACTTGTGATATCAACACTAATATTCCCTATTTGAATGGTATCAGTTTGGATACCACTCTCATTGACTAAGATGTTTCCAACACTGTTTATATTAGCAGTGAGGGAACCATCAGAGTCAGCAGGCCTCATGTCCTATGTTTTAGGATAGTCTTTGGCCAGATGTGTCTTCATTCCACATTTATAGCATTTTCTCCTTTTAGCATTTTTGGAAGAAGATCTTTCAGAAACACATTCTGAATTATTTCTGTTGATTTTATCAGCAGATTTAGCAAACTTATTACTATTTGATAAATCAACAGCTTCAGTGGAGGGTTCAATAGCAACAGCTTTGCCTGTCTCTTCTTTCCACTTTTTAGGAGTGCAGATGTCAAAGATAGGAAGCTTAATTGGTTTTTGAACTTCCACAGGTTTAGGAAACTTATTCCCAAATCTCTCAGGCTGAGCAAAGGTTTTGCCTTTGTCCTTCCTGAGATGTGATTGATGCTGCCTATCAACATAATCATTATTTCTGGTTTGAAAAACTTATTCTCATTTAAAACCAGTTTACCACTATGATTAGAAAACTTATTTGAAATCACAGCAAGTTTGTCTTCAACATGAGACTTACCCTTGTTAAAAGCAGACTGCTTGCCTTTTGAAAACTTATTTTCAAAATGTTCAGCATTAAAAGGGTTAGTATGCCTTTTACCATCAGGTATAGACCCAAAGCCTGTTTTGTCAACAGGCTTGGTGTCCACAGCTGCAGTTTGGACATGCTTTCCTTTCTTTTGCTTGTGTGAATCAGCAGGGCACTTAGCAAGCTGATTTGATGAAGAACTCATTTCATCATCAGCTTTTGAGCTAGGTTCACACGAGCTGTCAGTGTTTTGAGGCCTGACAAACCTGCTTGTTGAGATTAGTTTACCATTCACTTTTTGAATAAAAGTGTTTGGAAGCTCACCAAGAGTGGACAAGTCTTCTTTCAGATTATTAACCTCAACAATGGAAGCTGCTGTGTCAAGATCCGCTCCAAGATAGGCTTGGATTTGTGCAGGGATCTGCTGACTTATGCAATGGCTGACTTTTTGTGCAGATTGGCACCAAGAGTCAACTATCTTTTGAAGCTTAGCATGTCTTATATCTGTTTCTCTCTTTTCTTCCAGTAAAAAAGAGTTGATGTGTTTTAATTCATCAAGCTCAGTTTCCAACTTATGGAAATTGTCCAGTCTACTGGATTTTGTTTCAAGATCAGTTTTAAGTTTAGAGATTTCAGATAATAAAACAGTATGCTTCTCAACAGCAGCTTTCAGATCAACAAGCATATATTCAAACATTTTAACTTTTTCTTCAGAACTGTAATCCATAAAATTGTGTACCTTATACATCATTGTAGGGTTCCAGTTCTCCAAGCTGTAGAAGGCTTCAGCTTCAGCCAGATCCTGTATGAAGTTACTTGTTGATGGGACATCAGTGTTGGCCATCAGATATTGATTGTCGTCTTCATATGAAGATGAATCAGACTACTCCCAGTCATAAGTTTCTACCATGAGTCCCTTTTGTCGGTTGGAAACCACTGAGTTTTCCAACTTCCTCAGTTTAGCCATGGCCATAAGGTACTTAGCCCTATAGCCATCATCCCTGTTTGTCTTGTGTGGTTTGGATGACTGACCAACACCTTGTGACACACAGTCAGCTGCTATATGGCCAGTTTTGCCACATTTGAAGCACTCAGCTTTGGTCTTGTCAAATGCTTTCTTTTTTACAGCATTTGAACTTCCCTGCAGCATGTTTCTTCCAAACCTTTTCTTGTTGAACCTTTTGACAAGCATGGCTATCATTTGCTCATCATCTAGTTCAGCAAGCTCTGCATTGTCTTCCTCATCTGACATTTCCTCCTTATCATCAGCCTGTTGATCAGGTTGAGTGAACACATCACCTACCTGATTTCCAGGATGTCTCACATTGGCCACAAAGGCTGCACCTCTCTTAGACATTTCCAAGGCATTTCTCTTCTGTTGACTTGACTGCTCATCATTCAGTACGGATCCATACAAGTTAACAAGATCCATACTTCTGATGGTACCTGAATTTCTTAAAATTGTAGAAAAATAATTCCATTCTTCAGGCAAGATGTCTAAGAATTTATTCACCAGAGTCAGGCTGTCCTTAGTGATCCCAACAGCTTTGAGATCATTAACAAGAGCAATAAACCTGGTGTAGGTTTCTGTGAGAGTCTCATTTGGTTTTACAAAGAAGAGTTCATACTGTCTAACAAGATTGTTAATCCTGTTGTCCAGTGTGATTGTGGGTCCATCATAG
The DNA here is from genome assembly GCA_020465985.1 of Centrapalus pauciflorus. NCBI lineage: Eukaryota > Viridiplantae > Streptophyta > Magnoliopsida > Asterales > Asteraceae > Centrapalus > Centrapalus pauciflorus. The sequence goes on along the minus strand of JAANYP010005317.1, from coordinate 5,501 downwards.
ACTGTACACAAAGTATCCCACATCTCCTCTGCAGTCTTCATCTTCTCAACCTGTTTGAACACATCATCAGGCAGGGAAATAACCAGGTTATTCCTGGCCTTTGCATCCAGAGCCACCAGTCTTTTGTCTTCATCAGACCGTTGAGCTTTAGCTTTCTCAAAGGTTCTGATTTCAGGAGCAGCTCCTTCAACCGCTGGAGTTATGGTTGTAACAGAGGTTGGCACATAGGGACCCTCCATTACAATCTCTGGTAGTTGCACATCCAGATTCTCTAAGTAGAGCATCATTCTGCACTTCCAACCAGAGAAGTTCTGATGATTGAACTTTGGAGGTTTGCCCATTGAGCCATTATCATAGTATGCGGAATTTGCAGCACTGTTGTCCATGGAAACTTTGGAAGAATGAGAGATCTAGAATGACACACACTCTAAACTGCTCTGATACCAGTTGTAGGTCCCGAAAAGTTTCCCAAGTATATAGCCTTAAGCTGTAGAGGGGGGGTGAATACAGCAATTTAAAAACTACACACTCTTTTCTCAATGTTTGTATGTATTATCAACAAAAGTTAATTACAAACAAGCTTAAATGCGGAAAGGTTCAAGCTGAGATGACAGATACAACAGTATGTTAACTAATCTAAGACAGACTTAAACCAGTTATAATGAATACACTCACTAAGACTTACTCACTGTGTTTACAAGACTCAGAGAAACAGCTTGAATAATAACAGCTTAGACACAAAGCACTGTTTTATTCAAGGTGACTTGTATGCATGAAAGACACACTTGAATGCACGTTCACTCTTGGCTTCAGCACTTAGCTTTTTGGATTACTCTTTCAATCCTTGGAAGTTTATTTTTATACTCACCTCAGAGGATCTAAGTGAAGCTTCTTCATTGGACGAACGGAAAAAGGGAAAGTCTTGTTGAAAAGACAACATAAACTTTTCTGCACATTCTGAAAAGCATACTTGTCTTCATGTGGGCAGAACTTTTGTCTTTTCACTTTGTCTACTGTTGCATTAGCTTTAACTAAATAAGGAATATCAACTTTGCATCTTTCTTCCTTTGTTAAGGCCTATTTTGATATAAGAAAAAGGTCTGTCACCTTTTTTCAAATATCCTTTGTCTTCATGTAACAGAACAGTGTGGGCAGGCTGAGCAGTTCTGTTTTTCCACTTTGTCTTCGACTTTGTAAACTGATCTTTTAGTCAAAACAATACATGAGGACTTGGAAACATATTCCAAAGAGTGTTTAGCCTGTTCACAAAGAACAGGATCTGTTCACACAGTACAGAACACTTGTAAACTGCCCAAGCTGCTCACCAGTGTAGAGCAGCGTAGACAGTTTATGTCCATCCTGTTCAGCAGACTGAACAGCTTTGACAAACTGTCTTTGTTGCAACGAATGCAACACATAGAACAGCTTTAGCTGATATTGCAAATCACTTAATAGGTTTCAATAAGGCATAAACAGGCCTTAAATTATACATTTCAAGTGCATCAACAGGTTTGATTAAGACTCTCCCCCTCAGATGCAGAACAGGTTTGACTGAGGCCTTTTTGTGCCTAACAACACACAAGTTTGCATATATTTCCAGGGTCGGTTTTGAAATTGATTTTGGGGTCATAATTTCCATAGAAACCGTAAATGAAGTTTGAACTCAGGAACAAGTTTAAACATAGCGATTAGAATATGTATGTTTGTGTGTGTGTGTGTGTGTCTATATATATATATATATATATATATATATTAATTATGGAAAAAAAATTTACCAGCAAATCGTGAACTCATGATAAGAAGAAGGGACCATTTTAACAAACCTATATACTCATCACCCTATCAGCATTTTCACCATCATCTTCATTTCTTCGTAACATACACACACACACACACACATGAATTCTGAGTTTTTCTTCTGATTTGGGACTGGAATACAAGATTTTGATCAACACCTTCATCATCATTGTTCTTCAAATTTTAATGTAACAACCCCAACCCGATAAATAATTATTTCCGTCATTTGATTTTGTTAATTTGTTGGACCATTAAAATGTATGTAGAAATCAATGTATAACCTAAAAACGAATGGCTAAAATCTTCAAACGTCATCACTTTCATCGTTTTGTTGAATTAGAAGCTTGAAAGTCATCAATCGTGGATTTGGTGGGTTTTGAGGTTTAATCCTAAAATTTATACAAAACTAATACAAAAGTGTTTATAAATCATATTAGAATGATTATATATGCTTAAATTTTGGATTTAATAAGAAATAATTAAGTTCCATAAAATTTGGAGTTTATTAGTTTGGGTTGATTTTGATTGAAAAGCAAGGATTCGAGATAGAATTTGGTAGTGTATATGGTGTGTGTTGATTCTACCGGAGTGGGGCTGGCTGCCGCCGAAGCTGGCTGGCTGGTCATCTTCTTTCCTGACCGGCGCGGTCTGCGTGTTCGTCTTTTTTTTTTCTGGCTGGGTTGCATCGAGAGAGAGTAAGGAAATGAGTTTTTTTTCTTTGCCCTTTAATGGCTAAATAAAAAAAAAAATCTGAAAGTTGGATGGTCAAAATGACAATTAACCCTTTAAAGAATGGGCTGCAACTTCCTTTTTCCTTTATGGGCTATGATAATTTTAATTTGGGATGTCCATTCTTTACTTTTTTTGGTTGCCCAATCGAGAGAGGTAGATGAGAGCCACTAATATTTTTACATTTTTTTTTTCTTTGTTGACCGTTTGCTTTTTCTTTTATTTAGTGCTTGATTAGGTTTAGTGTTAGGCTAATTGGATGGGTTGGCTATTTTCTCTTTGTGCTCCATGTTTTAGTCCAATTTATTTGTTGGGCTAGACATTAGTTTTTATCTTTTATTGGACTTAAGTTAAAGGTGGCATTTGGGCTAAATTAAATTCAATTTAATCAAGTTGGGTTGAACATTTAACTAACATATGGACTAAGTATTTAAAATTAAGTGGTTTAATTATTTATTTGGTCTAATTTAATATTTGGGTCATTTAGTTGGTTAGATTTAGCTTATATAAATTTAAATGGGTTAACATGTGGGTCAAGTAAGAATGGATTTAGTATTATAAAGGTTATCTACAAATAGTCCAATATGATTAATTTTAAAAGAAATATCTTTTAATATTATAAAATTGTAATAAGTAAATATTTTAATAAAACAAAGACTTTACAATTAAATAGAATGATTATTATTTTATCATATGAGTCGAAACTTATAAATGTCTGTAGTTAAACATAACAGAATAATAAATCGAAGTACACAGATTTAGCTACTGAATTTAATTGGACTTATTAAAATGTAGAGTTAATAATATTATAAACAGGCAATGTACTTTGATATCAGGACTCTAGTGATTCGATTAACACGTGTGGCTTTCGCTAGTGCTTTCAGTTGGTTTTTGTAGTCGCTTGACGAGTTACGGATTGCAGGCACTGTGAGTAATTGATTTAATTTCGCAAATGATCATGTAACAACCTAACTTTTGATCATGTCATAAATTTAGTATTTGAACCGATAATGTAATATTATAACATTATTTGAATTATAATTTAATTAAGTTATCAAATATTTAATTAAATTATATAAATATTTATATTATGAATTAATAAATTATTAAAGATAATTAAATAAAAGAGGTATAATATACAAAAATGAAAGTGGGTTAACTAGCAAATATAACTAGATAAAGTATATAAACGTGATTTATATTACAAAATTCAAATTCTCTCTCTCTCTCTCTACTCTCTCTCTCTAACTTTCTCTCTCTACTCTCTCTCTACCTTCTCTCTAAATTATCTCCCAAACCGACCGTCCGATTATCAAGTTATATATATCGTTAGAAAGATCTCGGAGAATACTACACGAATCTGCTATCTCCTGCGTGAGTTCATACGAATTTGTGGTAAGAATCGATATTTTTAAGTTTTTATATATTTCGGTTTTTTCGAATTTATTAGTTTTATGAAATTTAAAGCTATTTTTATGGAGTTTAACTAGAATTTGTATAATATAATCGAACATAGGTTTGTTACGTAACATATTCGTGATTTTAGGCCTAAAAATGTATGTTTTAAGCTGCAAATATGAACAAATTCGAGAATGCCAAGAACAAACTTGAAAATACATAGAACAAACTCGAAATTGAATTAAATTCGAAATATATTCGAATCTAACCATTAAATTCGAAAAAAAAACATACTTCGAATCTAATAGATTCGAATGGAGGAAGGTGTTGGACAATAAAATCGAAATGTGGTATTCGAATTAAATGTTGAAATTCAAAATTGAGTCCATGATTAGAAGTCAACAAATTCAATTTTCAGATATACATGAATTGTATTTAATATATATATATATATATATATATATATATATATATATATATATATATATATATATATATAATATATATATATATATATATATATATATATATATAATAATAATAATAATAATAATAATAATAATAATAAAATATGGTGGCTTCGAATCTATGCATGTATGTTCGAATCTATTCTCAAAATGGAATGGGTCTTGAATTTAGTACTTCCTATTTTGACTTTGATAAAGTCAAAGCTTATAATTTGAAATTAAACCATGAATTGAATTGTTGCCATTAGATTCGAATGGACTTCGAATCTATTAATATATTTGAATTCAAAGTCTAATAAATTAGTACATATTCGAATTTAATATATAAATTCGAAACCCACTCCTTAAATTCGAATATATTGAATAAAACAATTATAAATTGACGAGATAGTTTGTAAAATAATTATATATTAATATGTATATATATATATATATATATATATATATATATATATATATATATATATATATATTGACCCTTGAGAACTTATGAAACAAAGAATGATTTATGAATAAACAAGTTATCAGAATCAGATAAAATAAGGAATTTAAAGATAAAGGATGATGATATTTACATGAGATTGTTATGATAATTCTGGACAGGTTCAGTGAAATTCTGAACAAAGATTTATAAAGTGGGTCAAAGACTTGATTTGACAGAGAACTGATTGAGATAAAATCCTGAGATAACTCAGGTGGCAGATTTTACATCTGTTTGATAAAGACCCAACACTGTGAGTTATAGATATTCAGATTTAACATGCTTGAATTTCCGGTTGAGACATGTTGTTGATGCTAGTTTGATTGACATTCTTATTATCAGCTGGATTGTGACCTGTGCACACCATGGTTGGGTGTTGCCCAGTGGATCATGATAGCCATTTGACTTATCATTTCATATGATATTGCTTTTACATTTCACTTCAGATATTGCTTTAAGATTATTGCTATCATGACGTTGATTACATATGCTTCATCATTGCATATACTTGACATATTGATTCAGCTTGATTAGCCCTGATTGGTCTATTGTTCTAGACCTGGCTATTTCACCAGTTCTATTGAACTTGGTAATGACCTCCGATGTTCTGCCACGTTGATTTACTGGTA
>JAANYP010005316.1:42500-60004 GCA_020465985.1 Centrapalus pauciflorus | reverse complement strand
CCCACTGTTCCTAACCCAGTCTCACACCCTGTCCAAACAGATCCTCTCCCCTCTCCACAATCACCCACTCCATCCATTCTCTATCACAGAAAATCAATTTCCAAAAAGAAATCAGCCCACAAAACTACCTCCTCTGTTCCCTCTCAACAGGGTTCAGTTGAAAAAGAAGCAACCCCAGCTGCCTCTCCTATTTTGGGAGCAGGTTCAGCTCATTAGGAGCCTGCTTCACTCCAATCTGAGTCTACCCAGAGTCAGCCTAGACCCTCTGGTTCCTCCCAACAGGAACCAGCTGTACAAACGGAGATACCCACATCAACTATCCCAGCCTCCCAACAGGCTGAGGATATTGAAAGACAGGAGTCCTCTCCACTCCATACTGTGTTCACACTGTCCCCCACTCATATCTCCTCACACCCTGAGTCTGCACGAGGTGCCCACGCTGCTGATATAGACCAATCAGCAGCTCAGCCTCAAACTTCTGTTCCCCATGATACAGCTGTTCTACACCAAACAGCTGCTGAGGGACCAACAACCCAAGCTGATGAACCTCAGGGATCATACCATCCCTCTGGTGAGGCTGCTCCCTTCATGCAAATTCCATCAGCAGATTTCACCACTGCTGATGTTGAAATGCATATCCCATCTCCCAATGATGAGGTGCCTTTAGACCAAGGCACTGTAGAGGGAACCACCACTGGTCTTCATGAGGGTGTTGCAACACAAGCAGCATCTGAAAGGCCCCAAACATCATCCCCTTCTCCTGGTGATGCAGCTACAGCCGCTGCTGAAGGACCTCTTGATCCCTCCAACCTGGGCCATCTTACTTTTGCCCAGGCTATGGAGCTTCTGTCCAAAGTCCCTCTTCCCTCTCCATCACACCCTCAAACACCATCCTCATCATCATCCTCTCCCTCTACCCACTCAAAACAATCCACCCATACACCACCATCTCCCAAAGACCTGCCTTTGAAGGATCAGCTTTCTTTGCTGACCAACAAAGTTGGTTCTTTGGAAAACACCATGCACTCCCTACCATCCATCATCTCAGACTCTGTGTCTGAGCAGCTCAAAGGCTTCTTTGATATGTTCAAAGAATCCTTCCCAGTCACTTCCCAAACCGACAACTCTTCACAGCTGATTGCACTCACTGCACAGCTGCAAACTGTATCCAACTCTCTCTCCTCTATCCTCTCCTTACAACAGGACTCTGTGTCCTCTATGGCAGCCATTTCCCAACAGCTGTCATCTCTCCTCAATTCTTGCCAAACTACCCTTCCTAACGCATTGGCCAGCCTGAACACTCTTATTGGCTTTCTATCAAATTCTGTTTCCTCAGACCTTGCTGATGTGCAAGATACTCTTGAAGTCCATCTTGCACAGCTTCAAAGCCTGTTGTTCACAGCTTCTGATAGAGAAAACGTTGTTAAGCTGACCACTCTTGCTGATTCCCAAGCCTCTTCTCTTCAAGCCTGTCTTTCCCAGCTTGCAGAGGTTAAGGACAACCTGGCTTTCTTAGTGACAAGCCTGGTTGGCCCCAAACCTGCTGCCAAAACTGCTGGTAAGCCTGCTGACTTTGTGTCTTCAGGCAGACCAGGTGTTGAAGGTGCTGTTCCATCTCCTTCAAAGGGGGAGAAGTCCTCTGCCTCGAAGACTAAGTCTAAGGGGGAGAAAACTTCTTCTCCTAAGGAGAAAGCAGTACCTACAACTCCCACTGGTCAACCAGCAGGGACATCTACAGGTACATTGGAAGGTGCCTCCCAAGCTGCTCAGCCTACTCAGGTTGAATCTCCAAACCCTGCTCAGTCTAAGGGGGAGGTATTCATTTCTGAGGACAGGCCAAGCAGTAGAAGAAGGCATCTGATCTTAGAAGAAGAAGAAGAGGAAATTCCTGAAGTTGCTACAGCAGCTAAAGGAAAAGAAAAAGCAGCCATTGATCAACAACAGCAGAAAGCAGCTGATCTTAAGTTTCACAAAGCCAGGGCAAAGGAGATGGGTCTTCCAATGCACAAATACTTTGAGTTCAGAGAAGAACAACTTCAAGCCCTGGAAATATTAAGAAAAGAAGAACAATCTGCCAAAGCTGCTAAATCTTTTGCGCTTCAAGAGGCAAGAAAAGCAAAAATGTCTTCCTTGGATGTGCAAAAGAAATTAATGGAAGCTGCTAAGGAATCAGCAGGAGAAAAGGAGGGAGAAAAAGCACAGGGTGCTCAGGTCTCTGTGACCAAGACTCAAGTACCCTCTGCCAGAGCCAAATTCCACTTTGACAACTTTGCTAGAAAGAAATTTCATGATGTTGCTACTAGAAGGCTTGCCAAGGAAGCGATTGTCAAAGCTGTTCCCATTTCAAGAAAAGGCACACAGTGGAAGCTTCAGATCACCAGGATGGGTGCAACAGGCCCTGAAATGGAATCCTACGATCACACTGACGTTGCACAGATGGGATACAGGGAATGGGTGGAACTGGCAGTTGCCCTGAGCCAGTCTAAGTCAGAAACGGGTAAGACTATCAGGGCATACATCAAGAAGCTGATGGAGAGAGTAAGTGAGCTGGGCCTGATTCCAAAAGAAGTAAAAGAGGGTGTCTCTGTGACATACCCCAAAATAAAGGCCAGAAGGACAAAGAAGGATACAGAGCTGGAAGAACTCCTTATTATGATTGAACAAGGAGATTATGCTGTGGAAATTAAAGGAGTTGACCACAGCCTGCCTGAAGGAGTTGAATTTGAAGATGGCAAAGTGATTGAAGAGCCTGAGTTAGGGGCATTTTTGTAGATCCCTTATCTCAGAAGAAATGTTTTCAAAGAGCTTCAGACCTACACAAAGTTGGTCTTAAGCAGCTTGCAGCCTTTAGAATTGCCACCTTCTTCAGACAGTCCAGCTTATGGAGAGCAGCCATCTGGGATGAGCTGAAAGGTTTTTATGACAGAGGTGAGCTTCAAGATTCTAACTTTATGTTTCTCAGAGTTGAAATTGAAGAAATGGAAGAAACAAGGGAAGAACTTGAAAGAAGATTCAAAGAAGGGATGCCACCTCCTGTCCAATGAAGTCCACCTGCCATCTGGGTAGGTGAAGAATGTAAGCTGTCCATCAGTTGGACAGGCTTACCATTATTTGCTCCCAACTCAAACAGTCCAAACATCTTGTACATTAGTTGTACATTATTACATAAGTTGTAATTTTTTTGCTTTTACATTAGTTGTAAAATACATTAGTACATTAGTTGTACTCTTGTAAGAACATGTGTTGTTCTAGTGTAATCAAGAATCAGTGTATATATAAACTGATCTTTTACTTTACTGTAATGTTGTAATTTTATTTCAGCAAATGTACTGTAAAAATATATAGTGATTTTTGATAAGACCAGCTTAGACTGGTTATTGCAAATAGGGGGAGATTGTTAGGCACAAAAAGGCCTCAGTCAAACCTGTTCTACATCTGAGGGGGAGATTGATAATCAAACCTGTTGATGCATTTGAAGGTTGAATTTAAGGCCTGTTATATGCCTTATTGAAGCCTGAAAATGATTTGCAATATTAGTCATAAGCTGTTCTATGTGTTGCAACTAAGACAGTTTGTCCAAGCTGCTCTGTCTGCTGAACAGGCTGGACATAAACTGTCTACGCTGCTCTACACTGTTGAGCAGCTTGGGCATTTTTAAAAGTGTTCTGTTCTTTGTGAACAGAACCTGTTCTTTGTGAACAGGCTAAACACTTTATGGAATATGTTTCCAAGTCATCATGTATTGTTTTTTACTACAAGATCAGTTTACAAAGTCGAAGACAAAGTGGAAAACAGAACTGCTCAGCCTGCCCACGCTGTTCTGTAACATGAAGAAAAAAGGTTATTTGAAAAAGGGTGACAGACCTTTTTCTTATATCAAAATAGGCCTTTACAAGGAAGAAAGACGCAAAGTTGACATTCCTAAATTAGTTAAAGGCAATGCAACAGTAGACAAAGTAAAAAGACAAAAGTTCTGCACATGTGAAGACAAGTCTGCTTTTCAGAAAAGTGCAGAAAAGGTTATGTTGTCTTTTCAACAAGACTTCTCCTTTTTCATTCCGTCCAATGAAGATGTTTCTCTTAGATCCTCTAAGTGAGTATAAAAGGAAGCTTCTAAGGTCAGAAAGAAGTGTGAAGAAAGCTAAGTGCTGAAACCAAGAGTGAACGTGCAAGTGTGATTTTCATGCATGCAAGCCTTCTGTGTAAACCAGTATCTGTGTGTCTAAGCTGTTTTACACAAGCTGTTCCCTTAAGTCTTGTAAACACAGTGAGTGCTTCTTAGTGAGTGTATTCATTGTATTCTAGTTTGAGTTTGTCTTAGACTAGTGAACATACTGTTGTATCTGTCATCTCAGCTTGAACTATTCCGCATTCAAGCTTGTTTGTAATTAACAAATTGTTGATAATACATACAAACATTGAGAAAAGAGTGTGTAGTTTTTAAATAGCTGTATTCACCCCCCCTCTACAGCTTAAAGCTATATACTTTGGGAACCTTTCGGGACCTACACTCTCCTTCTTCTAGATCTTCTATATCATCTTCAAAATCGAATTCAAGGTCTAGAGGAGCTTCATCGATGTCCATCAATGCTTCTATTATCTCCCGTACTTCAGATTCTGAGGCTTTTGAAGAACTGGCCTCTCCTCCTACAGCTCCCGATTGACCTGGCTCCCCCTGAGTTTCAGCATGCTGAGCAGAAGAAAAATCTACTGGCTCATCTCTTTGCGCACTGGGATCATTACCATCATTGTCATCATCCCTGGGCAACTCTATTTGATCTCGGCAGCTTGTCTCCCCCTGAGCCTTTAGATTTTTCATTAATTGCTCAATCAGGGAGCGCATCGATCTTATTTCGGCCGCTTGATCAGCTACAAAGGTTTTCAGCTCCAAGTTATCTTCCTGAACCTTATCCACAGTCTTCTTCAGCTCGGCATTCTCGATATCTAGATTGGCATTATGCTTTTGTACTTCACCGAGAGCCGTTGTCAACCCAAAGATTTGAATTTGCTGGAAGTCAACTCTGCTCTTCAGTTCCAAAAACCTTTGATTCTCTGCGAAGGTGGATGAGGTGGATGGAATGGATTGTATTGCGCTCGGAATGATTGGAGATGGAATGTACGGTTCCACGGGTGGTGGTGTTGGTGGTATGGTAGTTTGAGCGGACGGAGGCTGAGGAATTTCTGGCTGAGCAGTAGAAGCTGAGGTAGCTCCCTGCATAAAACGGTGTCGTTTAGCCCTTTGCCTTGTTATCAATGGAACAAATTCTTCTTCCTCAAAATCAGAGTCATCAGACTCCCTTGATGCTCGTCGCCTGGTAGTTTCGTCAGTCACCACTAACCTTGATCCATACGTTCCTATCTGGACAGATGGTTCCTCGGTTACAGTCTCTGGAGCTTCAACCTCAATCTCTTCCATATCTTCAGATTCTGTAGCTGACGTAGACTTGTCATCAGCTGCTCGCTCAGGTTGATATTCATCAATTTGTCTAAACACATCAATCTCTCCTTCTGGAGGTTCCAGAAGTTGATCAACAAGCTCAGCTATTATCTGTTCATTAGCATTAGGCCCAGATGCCCAGATTTCCTCCAATGTTTGTGCTATCTGCTCAGATTTGGGTGGTGCACTTGAAGGCCCTGCCTCTTGTGCCTCTTGAGGTTGACTAGTAGAAGGCCTACTTGCCTGAGTTTGACTCGCTGAAGATCTTTGGCGTCTCCTCTGTTGCTGAGGGCGTGGTTGTTGCTGTTGTTGTTGTGGCTGTTGATGCTGAACTTCCACCTCACCTGCCCAATTGGCATCATCAGGTGCTACAAAGTTCCGGTCTATTACAGCTCCAAACAAAGGTCGCTCTACCGGGACTGCTAACCTTCCTCTATGAGAAGAGCAATCAGCAAAAATCCTCTTATCGATAATCGCTACACTTTGAATGTCACTAAGTTGCGGAAAATTTGGCAAGAAGTGCCTGATGAGCATCATCACAAAGCGGGGGTAAAGTAACAATCTTTCTCGTTCCGGAGCAGTTATTTGATGAACAAACTCTGAGAAAAACATTTCTGAAAAACTGAAACGCCGATTATAAACCAATGCGATAATCCCTGATTGGATCTTCGATACAATATAATCAAATCCCACTTTCTTCGCCGCAAAGCATACCATGAACACGTGCGCCAGAAATCTCCATTGCCCAATGAGTCCACTCTTCATATAGGATGCCTTAGTAACATCCAAACTATATCCCATCCTCACAAAGGCGGCCTGTCTAATACTTAACGAGAAATCTATAGGTCCATTCTCTTCCTCCTGAGTTCCCAGCTGCAGAACTTGACGTAACATATCAGCAGAAAATACCAATGGCTGTCCAGCTATCCTTGTCCTTAGTACTATTGGGGTGACAGTACAATCGACTTGCAAATGTTTATAAAATTGCCGCACATAGGGAATAACGATTTGGATGTTATGGGATAATGCGAACGAAATCCTGGACTCCACCAGGAAATCCACCATCTGGCGGAAACCCTGCGCTTCAGGGATATTATGGTCAGGGGGAATGACCATATTATGCTTTGGAACAAACACTCTATCCGCCATGTCTGCACAATAGATAAAATATTAGAATTATTAAAAATGAATAAACTTGATTAAATTCAAATTTGTTTTATTTTGAACTTGTGTAAGTACAAAATCCAACACATATGAATTTCTACAAGTTTAATTTAAAATTTAACTTAAATAATTCAAATATATTAACAGACTCGAACAAACAGATTCGAAGTAACATATTTTCGAGTTTAATATACCATTCGAGTCTAATGACCAATTCGAGTTTACTGACAAACTCGAATCAAGCCATGAACAGACTCAAAGGAGTCGGCCACAACCATCACTAAAATCCATGATTTTAACCATTTTGGACTCAAAAAATCACATCTATTAGTCCTACTAGGTTCTAATCAATGATATTAGTAGTTAATTTGAGTTTTTACCTGTTCAAAGTTTGTAATTTTGAAAAACAAACCTTCTACCAATAAAACTTTAAAATTCGGTGATTTTGGCTTAAATGGTGTATAAAACTACTTAAATCTTGTACAAAACACTTGTTTATACCTAGATCTATTAGTAGTATCGAACCCACACAGAAGAAACTCGACAAATAGTGGTTTTTCTTGAAATCGACAAACTCGAGGAAAATAGATTCGAAATCGCCAGACAGACTCGAAGGAACAAATTCGAAAACAGATGACTTAATGACCATTACTGTTAACCTATTTATACTACCTACCTTCGAGTCTATTGCCACTTTCGATTCTACTAACAGATTCGAGACCATCCAAATTCGAGTTTAACCTAAACTCGAATTACCCCCTGAAACTTTGAAAATTTCAAAAATTTTGAAATAAAATCAACTTTTTCAACCTTTTCACCCTTATTGTGTAACGGAATAAACTATGCCAAATCTTTTACCCTAAGCACCAGATTTTCACGCAATGTTTATTTTCTTCAACTATAAATGCACCCTCAGTAATTTTTTGACCTTTTTCCTAAGAAAATTAAAAATAAAATAAAATTAAAATTAAAATAAAATAACATAAAATAAAATAAACAAAAATTTAACTTAGACTTAAACTACACTTATTAAAATTTACAACCTATGCTAAACACTTAACAAATTATTTTTGACGAGCATAGTCAAAGAAAGGTTCAATCAGATAGCGGTGTCAGATACTCACTTTCAGTACTTAAACTTTCACACTTAGGATTTTTTATTCCTTTGATTGTTTGGCGTGACATACCCATTTAGCCGATTGTCGGTATTTACCCCTTTAAACATGCTACATTACGGAATATCCCTTGGCATTTTTATTTATCATGAAATTATCTTACGTGACTCAGACATAGACATACTTTCATGATCAAAGCATACAGACAATGATTCTAACTTGTTGGTATTTGCAAACTTTCTTTAAAAGACAAACATCGGACACAGGTCTGTATTAAGGTTTATTTTTAAAGCTAGCAAGACAGCGGTGACAGGTCTGTACCGACGTACAACAAAGCGACTTATCTTGCTAACCCGAATCAAAACAGAGGCAACAGGTCTGTACTTACGTACAACAGATTTACATGTTTTTGACTCTCAATTTTGTATGATTTTTCTATTCTTTCCATTTTAAGATGTATTTGATGTTGCTATACATCCCCAGAAAGTTTGCATACCTCATTTAGACTCAAAGTTTGTATGACTTGTACATAAAAATTAAGACCGATTGGTCATACATCTAAGTTAGGGACGCGTTTGACTTTTTCTAGAATATTTTATTAGCCTTGGGACTCCCTATATGTATTATGCCTACCAACACATCAAACTAAAATAAAGTATAACACTTAGAATATTAGGTGCATTATGTGTGAAAGCCTAAACACTTAGAGTTTGTAATGACTGTGCTAATTTTCGTCACTTTGAACCTATGCATCTAAGACTTAACTCCTTTTCTGATATTCTCTTTTTTTTTTTTTTGAATTTTTATGGTTTTCTCTCTTTTTTCTTTTGTTTTTCATAAGAAATAGCAATAAAAGAAGATAACCTACTAACTTACTAAAAATAGAAACTATCCTAATTTAGCAAACTTACTATAAAAAGAAAGAAATACTACAGCTATAAAAGGAAATAAACTTCTACTAAGGTCAAATTACTCTGGGTTGCGCATTCCATTTAGTTGAATCAAATATTCAAACCGTGACTTATCAAAGGCTAAAGTAAATAAATCAGCATTATTATCATCCGTTGCCACTTTTACCAATTTGATTAAGTTCTTTTCAGCACAATCACGAATAAAATGATGCCTTATGTCTATGTGCTTTGTTTTACTGTGTTTAACTGGATTATTTGTTATAGCAATTGTAGATTGGTTATCTATCCTAATGGGAGTTTGAGTGTAAGCCAAACCGTAATCCCGCAATTGTTGTTGTATCCACAGAACCTGTGAGCGGCAACTACCAGCAGCAACATACTCAGCCTCGTGCGTTGACACTGCTACCGACGTCTGTTTCTTGCATTGCCAGGAAACCAGTCTCCCTCCTAGGAATTGACAACCTCCAGTTGTTGAGTTGCGCGTCAAGCTGCATCCTCCGTAGTCAGAATCCGTGAACGCCTCCAACTCTAGATCTCCCTCCGCGTGATACCAAAGTCCCAGCTTCGATTTCGACTTGAGGTATCGTAGAATCCGCTTCACAGCTTTCATGTGCATCTCCTTCGGATTTGTTTGAAACCTAGCACAAATACACACAGCAAACATGATGTCAGGTCGTGAAGCAGTTAAATACATAAGTGATCCAATCATGGCCCGATATAACGTCGGATCCACATCAGTATCACTTTCAGTACCCGGTCCGAGATTGTGATTCACTTGAATCGGCGTGCTGAAATGGGCAATCAGTTTCGTCCCTTCCATCCCGAAGCGTTCCAATATGTCATAAACATACTTCGTCTGATGGATAAACATACCTTCCTTCTTTTGGTCAACTTGTAACCCCAAAAAGAAATTTAACTCTCCCATTGCACTCATCTCGAATTTCGACTTCATCACCTTCTCGAAATCTTTGCACATTTGTTCATTTGATGATCCAAAAATGATATCATCTACGTACACTTGTACCAAGATGAAGTGTTCTCCCTTTCTCTTAACGAACAGCGTACTATCTATCCTACCCCTTTCAAACCCGTTCTCTAATAAATGGTTGGATAAAGTCTCGTACCACGCCCTTGGTGCTTGATGCAATCCATATAGAGCCTTATCTAAACGATATACTCTATCTGGATTTTTTGGATCTGTAAATCCGGGCGGCTGTTCTACATACACCAGCTCCTTCACTTTCCCATAGAGGAAAGCACTCTTAACATCTAGTTGATATACCTTAAAGCCTTTGAAGGAAGCAAAAGCCAAAAACAACCTAATGGCTTCCAGCCTTGCTACTGGCGCAAACACCTCATTGTAATCGATTCCCTCCTCTTGGTTGAAACCCTTTACAACTAACCTAGCCTTGTTGCGAGTGACTATACCCCGATCGTCTCTTTTGCACTTAAAAACCCATTTGGTTCCTATGGAAATTTCCCCTCGAGGTAATGGAACTAACTCCCACACTTCTAGTTTCCTAAACTGAGAGAGTTCTTCCTGCATCGCTTCAACCCAGGAGTTATCCTTTAGTGCCATCTGCACATTTTTAGGCTCTACTTGCGAGATGAAACAAGAATAGAGGCAGGTATGATATGCCTCGGAGTCGTTTATCATCGATAACAACACAGTGTTGTTATTTAAACTACTCCTAGTCCTCACACCCTCATTAGGATTTCCTATGATGCTTTCTATAGGATGGTTCTTGTTGATCCTAGAGGTCTCTATCTCGTCAACTCTCAGACTATCTCCTAAGTTAGATCCTATTTCACCTAATGGGGGAACATCCTCAGATTCCACATTTTCCTCCTCGTGGACATTTTCCTCAGAGTTGAAATTTGTTGCCTAAGTCTGATTCTCAGTTGAAGGTGCTTCTGGATCAGTGACTTCTGGAAATCCATCTTCAGTCAAAGTAGGCTCGGATGTGGATTGAAATGCAGTCCTCGGAAAGGTATGACCTTCGTCATTCAAATGCAACGTCGCCATGTCCTTTTCGATTGTACCTGCATTTTCATCCAAAGGAATGTTAAATGACTTAAATAATTTATCATAGTCAAATATCCATTCCGGACCTGTTTGGGGTTCATGTGTATAACTTGTGACTTCAATGTTATACACAATTTCTACTGTACCATTCGTTTTGTTAAAAACCCGTTTGTTTGGTGAGTTCGGCACATAACCTAGGAAGTATCCTTCGTCAGCCTTTTCACCAAACTTAGGTTGATGTTTTGTTCGCAGTAAAGTACATGGTACCCCAAACGGTTTGAAGCCAGTTAAATTAGGTGGCCGTTTATTCAAAATTTCATAACAGGTTTTGTTCAAAGATTTGACAGTTAGGACCCGGTTTAAGATATGACATGCGGTATTCACTGCCTCCCCCCAAAACATGGTAGGAAGCTTTGAATCCGAAAGCATAGTCCTAGCTGCCTCAATCAATGTCCTGTTCTTTCTTTCGGCCACCCCATTTTGTTGAGGCTCATACGATGCACTAAATTGATGCACTATGCCCTTTGATAGGCAATATACACCAATTACTGTGTTTTTAAATTCTGTTCCATTATCACTACGTAGCCTTTTAACCCGTGTTCCATAGGAATTCTCCACTTAGTCTAAGAACCCGATGAGCTTGGAAGCCGTCTCGTCCTTTGTACCTAGAAAGAAAACCCAAGAAAATCGTGAGTAATCGTCAGTGATAACTAAACAATACCAACTACCTCCTATACTCCTTTTGTTGATTGGTCCGAAGAGATCCATATGCAACAAATCGAATGTAGAGGTTATGGAGTTCTGAGTCTTGGACTTGTGTGCCTTCTTATGTTGTTTGCCCTTCTTGCATGGTAGACACTTGTCCTCGAACTGAAAACTCTTCATAGGCACACCTTGCACCAACCCATTTTTCGTTATATAGTTCATTTTTCTTAGGTGCAAGTGTGCCATGCGTCTGTGCCACAACACTGATTCAGTCTCCGAAGCTTTTGACAGTAAGTAGATCGGACCCATCGAAGATTCCGGCTTGTTCATATCGAGCATGTACAAGTCATTCTTCCTTGGTGCCCGCATTAATATCCATTCTTCAGGAATCTTGAACCCCGGTTTTAGCACTAACGCTTCAGTGTCAGTGAACAGCACTGAATTTTTCTTGTCACAGATTTGAGATACACTAATGAGACTGTGAACCAGTTTATCAACGTGATAAACTTGATCCAACTTGATCGTCCCATTAGTGACCACTCCTGTACCCGTGATGTTTCCTCCTTTATTACCCGCGAATGATACAAATCCCCGATTCCCACCCTTGAAGTCTGTAAGGAGACTTCTTTCCCCTGTCATGTGCATGGAGCATCCACTGTCGACGAACCATTTGTTGTTTGGACCTGTGGTAATCTCCAGCACATGAAAGACAATAGGTTAGTTATCATGGGGAACCCAAGCCATAACTGACTTGGTTATACCATTCTCGTCCACATACTTAAACTCTTTCAAATACCCATCTCGCCTTTCAAGTGACTTAGGTCGTTGAACAGGAGTTTGTTGTGGTGCCGAGTGATGTAAATTCACTCTTTGCCTTTGAGTAGGCATTTGTTGTGGAGCTCTTGAATAATTCCGATTATATTGCATTTCAGATTGAGATCCCTGAGC
The DNA here is from genome assembly GCA_020465985.1 of Centrapalus pauciflorus. Lineage (NCBI taxonomy): Eukaryota > Viridiplantae > Streptophyta > Magnoliopsida > Asterales > Asteraceae > Centrapalus > Centrapalus pauciflorus. The sequence goes on along the minus strand of JAANYP010005316.1, from coordinate 47,698 downwards.
TCTAACCGGTGTGTGATGTCTAATAGGAGTGTGTGACCTAACTGGAGTGTATGCTCTGCTAGGTGTTGTGCTCCTATATTGTTGTTGAGGACCAGACCTAGATTGATTAATGACTCGATTCGGTGAATTAGTCCAAACCACTTCTTTTGGTCCACCTTTTACCGGTATTTGTTTCACAACCTGTTTTGGTGTAGCCTGCACAGTTTTCTCGGTACTCTGAGAACTACTAGTGCTCGCCACACTTGTTGAGGGCTTAACTTGTGTTGGCTTCCCTGTCTTAGGTGTAACTTCAATTTTCCTAAGTGGACAGTTAGAAGCAACATGCCCCTTTTCATGACATCTAAAGCAGGACATCTTGTCAATGGACTTCTTGTGTGTGCCCTTAGACTTAGGTGTCTCACTAGTGTCCTGGTCTTTTTGAACATCTATTGCGACTGGTTCATCGTCCTGATCATTAAAATCAATTTTATGTTTTCTTGCAGGTGTTTCACTGGAGGAAGACACAAATTTGACTTTCTTAACCTTGACGGTTGTATCAGTCACCTTAGGTGTATTTTCTTTTATAGGCTCAGATACGGGTGCAGGTATTTCCTCTAAGACTTCTGATTTCTCAGTTTTCTCCTGAGGTTGAGGCACATAGTTGGCATTAAAAGGTGGAGGAATCTCATGAAATCCTAGACCTACAGGCTTTTTAGATTGGCGTTGAGCATCTAAAACTTTCCCTAGGTTCAGACTTGAGTTCCTAAACTTTTCTAGCTTACTATTGGCCTCGGCTACCTTCACCTTAGTTTCAGCTAGCTCTACTTCTTTGGTCTTAAGATCTTTGGTCAAAGCTTCTACATGCTCATACATCAGTTCTAATCTAACGCACTGCTCACTCAGCTTGTCCTTTAGAACTATGACATCTTGTGCATCAGCTTTAAGCTTGTCCTTAAGATCTTGCTTAATGTCATTCAGGCTAGCATTATCAGATTTTAAAGACTCATTTTGAGCAGATATGTTCTTATGTGATTCTAATACTAGATTAAACCTGTCGTTAGAAGTAACACATAACATACATAATTCATGGAAAAGAGAGTAATTCAGACTAACCTTTGTGTGATCGGATTCCACGTTGGCCATTTGAGCGGCAAACTCCAGAAGCGTCTGATCATTCAACTTCTCCACCCACATTGGACTGTTGTCCCTTGTGTTCTGCTCTTCCCCTTCACATCCACTCTCAGTGACCTCAGCCATGAAGGCTCTAGCGTTAGATTCCGGATGTGAGCTCCAGTCGTAAGTACCATTCAGCTGTCTGTCGGATGTGACGTTTGATAGCAGACCAGCTATGTTGGCTTGACTGGATGATGAACTTGGAAGATATCTCTGTTGAGACTGGTTCTGAAACTGTCCATGATGCTGATTCTGCCCTTGGTAAGTATCTACCTTCGGTCTCTGACATTCTCTGGCGAAGTGACCCAAACCTTGACAATTGTAGCATTTGACCTTGGACTTATCAAAGCCAATCCCCTTATTATTTATGTTCAAATTCCTCCCAGTTCGTTCGATGAATCTTTTAACACGTTGGGTTACCAAGGCCAGTTGCCATTTGAGATCCATCTCCTCAAGGTCGTCAGGATCTACTTGATCATAGTCTTCATCCCAGAGAGCAGGATCGTTTATTTTCCCCTGAACGCAGTTTCCATACGCGGCCACAAATGACGCCAATAGATTCAAATGTTCTTCGGCCGACTTAGCGCTCATGGGCATCTTAGAATATCCCTGAGATGTTGATGCAGGTGTTGCCTGAGGTTGTTGTTCTTCCGATCTTCCCAACCCTAAGAACGCTCTATTCAGTGTGTCATCAGTCTCTGCTGGTGACGACGTTTCTCCGATGAAAAACGCTGTAGCAGTCTTCAGATCAGCTGCTGCTGAAGGTTTTGTTGATTTTCCAAAATACATGGCTGGATTTTGGACTTGTTCATAATCGGTTTCGGCCTTCAGTAGCTCAAAATGATAAGCCCGCAACGTTCCCACTACATCCTCCAACGATTGAGTATAATACTTATCTTCATCAAGCTTGATCATAGTCACGTACATCGCCCATTTGGCTGGTAGGGCATCAAGAAGCTTATTGTTCTTTTCTGTATCGGTATACTCAATGACATGACTCTCAAGCTCTGTCAGCAGATGATAAAAGCGGGTGATAGTATCGTCCAGCTTTTCATCCTTCAAAGCCTTGAAAATCGCAAACTGCTGTTTCAACAATTTCATACGCTTTCTCCGAACCCTCGGATTACCCTCACACCTCTTTTCCAGTGTCTCCCAAAGCTCCTTAGAAGTCTTCTGATTGCGGAATGTGTGTAGTATATCCTGAGGCAAAGCCATTCGAATAATCAAGAAAGCTCTGTTATCGGCTTCATATAGTTTCTTATCATCCTCCTTCATCATTTGATATGATAAGACTCTTTGACGACCTTCAACTTCTGAGATAGGTGGAATGTATCCTTCGTCGATACATATCCACATTCGCATGTCGTTGAAACGCAAAAAATCGGCAAACCGATCTTTCCACCAATAATAGTCTTCAAGTTTCATCAGCTTTGGCGGAGTATTGGCTTTCCCGACCTCATGATCCATTTCCAGAAACCTTTGTAAATTTGTCATTGTTTCAAAAGTAATTGAATTTTAACTTAAGAATTTTAATTCGAAATTAATTTAAATTAATTCTTTCGAATTTAGGTGAATTCGAATATAATTAAGTTTAAACCTTTTTGGGATTAAATTCGATTTAAGTTCTGAAATTGAATTAAATTCGAAATATGTGACAGATTCGAAAGGCTCCAAACTCGAAGGTCAAGACAAACTCGAATACCCTGCAAATTCGAATCCCCGTTCGACTACAGTCCAAACTCGAAGCAAAGTCGAATCAATTAAACTCGAAATACTCTTTATCAAACTCGAGAGGAGCGGATTTTGGTTAGACTTGAGACTAAGAAAAACCCTAATTACTCCTAACAGAATCGAGCACCGCAAACTCGAAAAACGGCTAATACTTCGATTTCTTAACGTTTTGCAGATTAAATCAATATTTTTACAACGAAAAATCCTGATTTCGATCAAAAACGTGAAAAACACGAAGTATTTCCCGTATCCCAATTTGATAAGCTCGATAAACACGAAAAACACAAAAACTTGAGAATAACCGTCCAAAAGCGTCAAGAAACCTAGGATGTGTCTTTATGAACACGAAGAACACTAAGAACACCCCGTTGGCTCTGATACCACTTGTAAGGTCTACACACTACGGATCTATCTAGACGTGAGACCGTCAACGAGTGCGGAATCCTCGTTAACGGGTTGACGGAAACAACTCTCACTCAGAACACGGAGACTATCAACGAGATGTAAGAACTAACAAGAACGCACCTACTAGAAGATTGATGAGGCGATAGAGGAGAAATCGAATCAGAATCAGAAGCAGGGAATCGAGAACAGTGTTTCTGGGGAGTTTGAGATGTTGAAGGGTATGTATTCTTGGATGAGAAAAGAATTAAGCGATTTACATAAGGAGAACAGAGATGTAGGAAACTATACTCGGTATCTTCTGCATGATAACAGCCTCCAAATGTTGATGTAGGAAGGAAAATAAACACCTTATTTTCTTTTAAAAATAAGGTAAAACAGACAAGAGTGTAAGTGCACTAAAAATGTCAAAATGAGTAATTTATAAACAGCATACCAGTTCCACCCCTAACTATGAATGCCAAGCCTTGTCCAGATAGCTTTTGTCCCAGGAATCCCTACAAACACCAAAAGAATGTGCTATGGTTCAAGCATTTAAATGGAATTCAGATTATCACTATCTTTAAAGAAAGAACACTTTGCTCAGAGTAATCGAGTCTCACCTCTACACCAGGTACAACATTACGTGCCCTCAGATCAAGAGTATTACCAACCTTCACATCACCAATAGAATAAAGAAATGCATCTGGCTACAAAATAATACTAACAAAGTCAGATTAAGAATGTCGCATAGGTACCAAACCCCATAAGTATTTGAAATATAAGCAGAATTAGAAGCCTTTAATGTCAATATAATAATATACACTTACTTAATGGCAGCCATGATCTCATCATAAGTAGCCTTCTTCTCAAGTCTCTCAGTTAAGTCAACAACTGAAACATCTGCAGTTGCTCAGCTCCTTGCTTTGTTTTGTGTCATAGTTGAACCTACAGTCTTATAAAGTTAGCAGCAAGTTTTATTTGTATAAACAGATGTGACATACAGAAGATCAAAGATAACAATCAACCTTTTGTGCCTTCATGAAATGTATCTCACCTTGTAATCTTTTTGTTGCTTCATTGCATTTTTGTTTCTATTTCAAAATCTAAACTTGGCTATCTTTTTTCTTCTTAACATCTGAATCTAAGATGGATAGAAAAGTGAGAACTCATACAATTAGACCATATACTTTTCATAATTTACCTGAACCTAAGATCGATAGAAGCATGAAAACTCATACAATTAGAACATAAAAGTATTCACAATCTACCTAAGAATCGAGTCATTTTAACTTGTCGGAGTGCATATCTTGTAATTTTTGCATTTAGCCATCTAACTTAGCTGAAAATTTGATTTCAGCCTGCAACGGATCCATCTCTTTCTGCACCGATAAAGAAAAGTAGCAAAAGTAAATGTTACAATTTTATGGAATTAGAAGTGGTAAAAGATGAATAAAAATGCTTTTATGTATATGTACCTGTGCTTCCCGTTTTGCATCCTCAAGTTCCATTTTTTTCTTTCCAAAGTGATGTTCAAGAATCATTGTATCATTCACCAAAAATTTATGTAAGCTGCATCTGTGTCTAAAGAGTGAAAATCTATGCAGGACTTACAATTTTAGATCATGATTAACACACCACAGAGTCCATATTTAGTAAAAGCAAAGACCATATGGATAATTTGTGATCACCTCCTGTGAAAAGGAGTTTTCCTCACGTTCGACAACATACTCCTCCTAATGTCATTATTCACCAAATAGATCATCATAAACATTCGATTAATACAATAGAAAAATCATCATAAACGGACAATATATCGCCACAAAAGATGAGTTTTATCACTTTAACATACACATAAACAACTTATCAACTTATGAAGTTTGCAAATGCAATAGGAAATATTTAGCAGTACATTTTGGAACATGATTATGTAT
>JAANYP010005316.1:0-37500 GCA_020465985.1 Centrapalus pauciflorus | reverse complement strand
TTGCTTATATTAAAAATAGAATGAAGTGTTAAAGGTGTTTTGCGAGTTAAGGGATTTTTTATAGTCCAGTAACTCAGTATATTGCTGAGTTACTGACAGCCCTTACAAACGTTCTGTTTTTGCAGTTGAAATAGAGGGCGGTTGAGCTGTTGTTGCTTTTAATTTCATGCTCAAACACACTAATTACTTAGTTTATTTCAGACTTAGTAGGATCAATGGTGTATTAATTAACCACTTAAGGCCACAAGGCCACACTGAGACTCAACATAACCCACACTCACTTTATGTTTTACTAAAGGTGAGTCTCGGATGTTTCATTTACATGCAACACACACGCATACATCATTGCACACACTTTGGACATATACGTTCGGTTTTTATTTATTTCCAGCAGCATTTAAATCAGAATTAGGGATGATTTTGATTCACAAATGATCAACAACACACATAAATGCAATGTAGTCAAGGCCGAAGGCCATTTGGCCTTATTGGCCTCATTCACGGATCCAAAACAGCAACAAACACACATCACAAGACTGCACTTTTCATTCTGTTTTTATTACATTTCCAGCAGCATATTGATGGTTTAAGGGGTGAATGTTGCATCTAAATGATCAACAAACCATATAAAATGTTCATGAAACCTTGGCCAAAAGCAAATGATGCTCTTGGCCATTATTTACAGCCCAAAACAGAAAAAGAAACACAAATGCAAACACACAGACACATCATACAACTCACACACTGCACTTTATTTCTCTGTTTTTCTTAAATTCCAGCAGCAAAACAGTAGTATAAGAGGGTGATTTATTCTTCTATTTGATCAATAATTACACACAAATGAATTTATAGCAATGGCTGATGGTTATGGACCTTCTTGGCCTGGTTCATGGACACAAAACAGCAATAAACACACATCGCAACACTGCAGACACAGACTAACCTTCTGTTTTCAAAAATACATATTTCAGCCGCAAATGTGTGGGGTTAATGGCGAGTAAATACACACAATTATGATGAAGCTAAGCCGAAGGCCAATGGCCTTTTTGGCTTGTTCATCGGACTGCACAGCAGACCCAATCAGAGACCAAAATTTGGTCTCTGCATCCTTCATTCAACTTCAATTTTCCTATTAAATTTTACATAAAACGTTAATTAAACCATTAACTTAAACATGCAAGTATTTATTTTGATGTTTTATGCACATTTTGTGAGCTAATTGAAGATTTATTTGAAATTTGTATCAATATTCTGTTCCGTATTTGTTTTTTAAAAGGTTAAATGTCAGAAGTCTGAAAACCATATCTGAAATCAAGAAGAGGCCTTAAAGTCTGAAATTAAGAGACTCTGAATTTAATTCAGACTAGTCTCATTCTCTTAAAATTCAGAGGGAAATTTAAAAGTTGTAACCTCTTAAGTCTGAATTTAAAACAAACAATACAAATTATGTTAAGATCTGAAATTCAGATTTCAGACCTAATTCAGAGCCTCTTAATTGAAAACAAACACCCCCAAAAAAATTTTCCTCTGATTTTAGATAAATTAGAGTAGACCACGTTCAGTGGTTTTTATTTATTGAAGTTTGATAAATTCACAATTTGACCCCATATGTCGCATTTATCATATTTCTTCTCTTACAACTTGTCATCTTATTAATGTAAGTAACATATATGTACATATATTGTATTGCAATTCTTACTAATTTAATTAAAATTACATAATTTATAATATAATTAAATTACATTATAAAGTCGAATACATGAATTAAAAGCTAGATTGTTACAACACCCACATGTTATACTTTTTCTATCAAGCCTGCATCCTGCAAAATTTGAATCTGTGTATCCAATTAAATCAAAGCATGTGTCTTTGGGATACCAAAGACCAAAACCGGTTGTACCCATAAGGTATCTAAAGATTCTTTTTTACAGCAGCAAGATGTGATTCCTTTGGATCTGCTTGAAATTTAGCACACAAACAGGTTGCAAATATTATATCTGGTCTACTAGCTGTTAGATATAGCAAGCTCTCAATCATAACTTTGTAGTCTGTTATTGAAACAGACTTACCACAGGCATCAACATCTAACTTAACATTGGTTGCCATTGGGGTTTTAATGGGAGAACACTGATCAAATTTGAACTTTTCCAAAAGATTTAGTGTATACTTTCTTTGATTTACAAAAATTCCATTTAAGGTTTGTTTAGCCTGTAATCCTAGAAAGAAAGTGAGTTCACCCATCATGCTCATCTCATATTTAGATTTCATGAGCAATGAAAAATTCTTGCATAGCTGTTTATTAGTCGAACCAAATATAATATCATCCACATAAATTTGAACAAGCACAATGTTAGATTTCACCTTCTTTATAAACAATATGGTATCCACTTTACTTTACTTCTGGAGTATCCATTGCTCACAAGAAAGTCGGTGAGAATGTCATACCAGGCTCTGGGGGCTTGTTTCAGACCATAAAGAGCTTTGTCCAACTTATAGACATAACCTGAATGTTGTTCATCCACAACACCTGGGGCTGCTTAACATATACTTCCTCTTGAAAACAAACAAAAATTTCCAAGAGTATCCCATCTTGTTTGCACTCCTTTATTTATGTCACCTATTATTTGCTCATTTGGGTGACACCTGATCCACTTAGGATCATGTTTCAATGATGATTCCTTTATATATTGGACACCAGTTTCATTATCAATAAGTCTTGTAGAACAGCTTTCTTGATTGTCAAACTAACTAACATCTTGAGTTTGTTCATTTGTTGAAGAAGTATCATTGGTGTTGAACACATCAGTGGAGGATTCAGGGAAATCAGCATTGATTGGTTCTGGACATGGAATGTAGAAGATCATCAAAGTTGAAGTCTCCTAAAACTAATTCAGGTTTAACTTTGAGTGAAGAAATCGCAGACTCTTCAAAGGTGACATTGATAGTTTCTTCAACCACCTTTCTTTTGGGGTTGTATACTCTGTAGGCTTTGGAAACTGCTGAGTATCCCACAAATATTCCTTCATCAGCTTTGGGTTCAAAATTAGCCAGCTGATCCCTTTGGTTTAGAATGAAGCAAGTGAATCCAAACACATGAAAATAGCTTATATTAGGCTTTCTCCCTTTAAGTAATTCATAAGGGGTTTTATTAAACCTTTTCACCACTAAGGATATGTTTTGAGTGAAGCAGGAAATGTGTTAGTACTAAAATAGTGTATAATTAAATATAATATAAGTCTAGGTTCAATTTGTAAAAATGAATCGTTTACTTTGTGGGGAATCTTAATTTCCTAGATTTTGAGGGGAGTGTTTGGACAAACACCCAGTTTAAGCTTAGGTATATATAGTATTTTTATCCTATGGTTTTGAAGGTAGCCACCAAGAAGCCTCCACCCTAAGTGTGTGTTTTTTAGTGTGAAAGTTTCTAGAGATTGAGAGCCCAATTTCTTTCTTTGCAATCTTCATATTCTTAATACAAATCGTTTGATTATTGTGTTTGAGTGCAAAATATATTGGGAATTAAAGTTGTCACAATGTTAAAAACTTCAGTCTAAAATGATGAAGAGAGACCTGATGCACACATCATGGTTCTAGCAGCTTCTATAAATGTCCTATTTCTCCTTTCAGCAACTCCATTATGTTGAGGAGTTCTAACAGCTGAAAAGTTTTGAGAAATTCCTCTATCTTCACAGAATTCCTCAAGAGTACTGTTTTTTAAATTCATTACCATGATCACTCCTGAGCTGCTTAACTAGGGTAGAGTTCTGAACCTCCATCTTTTTGCTGAAACCAATAATTTTTCTGGCAACCTCTCCTTTGGACATTAGGAAGATTACCAATATGTACCTGGAGAACTCATCAACCATTACTAAAGTGTATCTTCTTCCTCCTAGACTGGGAACATTAACAAGTCCAAACAAGTCCATATGGATTAAGAGAGAGGTGCATCAATAGAGAAATTGTGCTTGGATTTAAAAGATGTCTTTTATCTATTTCCCTTCTCACAGGCTAAGCAGAGTTTATCCTTCACAAAAGTTATAAAAGGTGAACCTGTTACCAACTCTTTTTAACAGAGTTTATTGATATTCTTGAAATTCAGATTTGAGAGCCTTTTGTATCATAACCAGTTGAGGTTTGCATTAGTCCTTGAGAGAAAGCAGGTCTGTGTTGTTTAATCAGCAGATTTCATATCTACAATGTATACTGTAACAACCAACACAAACCAGGTTAGCAGCTGCAACTTAATTAATAGTCATTAGTAATTAATCAAAGTGATTAACAAGTTCATAAGGAAATTTCGTACAATCAGAAACAATTTCATCGGTGTGATCAGATAAAACGACAAAGAAACTAATCCGATCAAATTACGATATCATGATTTAAATCAACTTGGTTGCATAATTTAATTAAGATTAGCTCCAGTTTTGTTCGTAAATAAGAAGGACGGAACCTTCAGGATGTGCATCGACTACCGGGAACTAAATAAGCTTACCATAAAGAATCGGTACCATCTCCCAAGAATCGATGACCTATTTGACCAACTCCAAGGGTCGAGCTTCTATTCGAAGAACGACCTAAGGTCTGGTTATCACCAAGTCATAGTCCGCGAAGAGGATATTCCAAAGAGGGCTTTCAGAACCCGGTACGGTCATTACGAATTCCAAGTAATGTCGTCTGGATCAACCAATGCACTGACAGTATTCATGGACCTTATGAAACGGGTGTGCAAACCATACTTGGACAAGTTCATGATTGTCGTCATAGATGACATCTTAATCTATTCACGAAACAAGGAGGACCATGAGCAGTATTTGAGGCTAATTTTGGAGTTATTCAAGAACAACTATATGCCAAACTTTCAAAGTGTGAAGTTTGGCTAAGAGAAGTAAAATTCCTCGGTCATGTGATCAACAGTAAAGGAATTCAAGTTGACCCTACAAAAATCAAAGCCATCAAGAATTGGGCAACTCCTAGAACCCCTACGGAGATACGAGAGTTCCTAGGTATCAAAAACTTCTCAAAGATCGCCAGATCTCCAACAGAATTAACCCGAAAGGATGCTAAGTATAATTGGGGTGATGACCAGGAGGTAGCATTTCAATTGTTGAAGCACAAGTTGTGCAATACACCTATCTTGTGCTTACCCGAAGGAAGCGAGAATTTTGTAGTCTACTACGATGCTTCACACAATGGGTTGGGATGTGTGTTGATGCAAAAAAAATAAGGTCATAGCTTACACTTCATGGCAACTTAAGGTTCACGAGGTGAATTAATCAATGCATGACTTAGAGCTGAGAGAGTATTTTTTGCCCTAAATTTTGGAGACATTACTTGTGCGGTACGAAGTGTACTGTATTCACGGATAATAAGAGCCTCCAACACATTTGAACCAGAAAGAGTTGAATATGAGGCATCACCATTGGATGGAGCTATTAAGTGACTAGGATTGTGAAATTTGTTATCATCCTGGAAAAGCTAATGTGGTTGCCGACGCTTTAAGCCGAAAAGGAAAGGGCTAAGCCGTTAAGAGTATGAGCCCTAGTCATGACCATTCAGCCAAACCTTTCTTCCTTAATTCATGATGCGCAAATGGAAACTCTTAAGGAGAAAAATGTGAAGAATGAAGCCCTGAGAGGCATGGATAAACAGTTTGAGATAAGGGCTAATGGGAATCGGTAATTTATGAATAGAATCTGGTTACCAAGCTTTGGCGGGGTAAGAAAGTTAGTCATGGATGAAGGACACAAGTCAAGGTATGTCGTTCACCCCGAATCCGAGAAAATGTATCATGACCTCAAGGAGCTGTGCTGGTGGCCTAACATGAAAGCTGACATTGCCACATATGTCAGCAAGTGTTTAACATGCTCAAAGGTTAAGGCAGAACATCAAAAACCATTTGGCTTATTGTAGCAACCAGAGATTCCCCAATGGAAGTGGGAACGGATACCATAGACTTCATAACGAAACTGCCGAAGACAATCAATGGATACGACACAATTTGAGTAATAGTCGACCGCCTGATGAAGTCCGCGCATTTCCTACCGATCAAGGAGACCTCCAAGATGAATATGTTGGCTCAAATTTACCTCAAGGAAGTGCTCTCTAGACACGGAGTGCCTATCTCAATCATTTCAGATAGAGACAGCAGATTTACATCCAGATTTTGGCAATCGCTACAGCGAGCTTTGGGTACAAACTTGGACATGAGTACCGCATATCACTCTCAGACCGATGGTCAGACTGAAAGAACAATCCAAATCCTAGAAGATATGTTAAGAGCCTGTGTAATTGATTTTGGGAAGAGCTGCGATACTCATTTGCCTTTAGTGGAGTTCTCGTACAACAACAGCTATCACACGAGTCTCAAGGCTACTCCATTTGAGGCATTGTACTGGCGGAAGTGTCAATCACCTCTCTGCTGGGCCGAAGTCGGGGATAGTCAAATTACTGGCCCAGAAATCATACTCGAGAGCACTAAAAAGATAGTGCAGATACGGAATCGGTTAAAAGTTGCTCGTGATCGTCAGAAGAGTTATGCAGACGTAAGAAGAAAATCCTTGGAGTTCCAAGTGGGAGAAATAGTACTGCAGAAGGTCTCGCCGTGGAAGGGCATGATACGATTTGGAAAACGAGGAAAGCTAAACCCTCGTTAAATCGGGCCATTTAAGGTCCAGAATAAAATTGGTCCTGTCGCCTATCGGTAAGACCTACCACCAGAGCTTAGCAGCGTGCACAATACCTTCCATGTATCGAACCTGAAGAAGTGTTTGTTAGATGAAACACTCGTTATTCCCTTGGAAGAGATTCAGCTTGATGATAAATTTCATTTTATCAAGAACCGGTAGAGATCATGGACCGGGAGTTGAAAAGATTGAAGCACAACCGCATTCCCATTGTTAAAGTCAGATGGAATTCCAGACGTGGTCCAGAATTCACTTGGGAACGCGAAGACCGAATCAAACAAAAGTACCTTCACCTCTTCTCAAGTAACAAGACCCCTGAGGAAACACGATAAAATTTCGGGACAAAATTCTCTTAACAGGGGGAGACTGTAACAACCGGCAAAAATTAGGTTTGCATATGTTACTTAATCAATAGTCATTAGTAATTAATCAAAGTGATTAACAAGTTCATTAGGAAATTCCTTACAATCAGAAATAATTTCGTCTGTGTGATCCGATGAAGCGACAAAGAAACTAATCTAATCAAATTACGATATGATAATTTAAATCAAATAGGTTGCATAATTTAATTAAGATTAGTAGCATTAACTATGCATTAACAATCTTACATAAACTTTAATTATGCAAGACAAAAACAATTTCATTAAACTAGTGTATTTTGTAAGTATTTACAAAATTACATAAAAATGAAAATACAAGAATACATTTAATACTTTTATACGAAAAAAATAAAATCTTTATAAAAAACTTCATGATGCCGGCCATAGGTTGTACAACACTACAATTGACTTTCAATTTTTTATTTCATAACCCATGCACCATCTGCATCAAACATCTCCATCTTTATCACCTCACTTTGCAAGATCTTCACTCAACATCCACTCTTTTAATCATTTCACCACATTTTCTCTTCTATAAATAGAGGATTCATTTCTTCATTTCATTCACAACTTCCAAAGAAAACTCTCCTTCCTCTCCCTTGATATATCCGGCCACCCACACACAAAGAGACCAAAACTTTTTTCATATTGTTCTTCAAGTTTTTCAAGAGTTTCTTTGTGCAACAAGTTCAAGATCAATTCTCCTACTAAATTTCTCTCTTTTATTTCATCAAAGTAAGTAAAACTACTCAATTACTTCTTTTATTTATTGTAACATCCGACACTAAACCAGGTTAGCAACTATGACCTAATCAGTATTTACTAGCCATTTATGACCTAATCATTGGTCATTAGCAATTAATCAAAGTGATTAACAAAGTTCACAAGGAAATTCAATTCAGTAAGAATCAATTTCATCGGTGCGATGAATCGGCAAATCAATTAATCCAATCGATTTACGATATGACGGATTAATTCAATTAAGTACATAATTAAATTAAGATTACTGACACTAATCATGCATTAATACACTTACTTGACATTAATTATGCAAGACTAAAATAATTCATTAAACAAATGCATTCAAAAGTATTTATGAATTTACAAAAAAAAGGAAATACAAGAATACATTCTAAATACATTTATACCAAAAAAAAATGAAAATACATCAATAATACAACCTATGGCCGGCCCTCATAGTACAAAACTAGAGGTTGACTTCATTTTTTTAATACATATCCCATTCACCATCAAAATCAACTTTAAATCCACTCATTTTGCTAAAAGGTGCACTCAACCTCCAACATTTCATTATTTCAATTCACTTTTTCCATCTATAAATAAGACCAACTATTTTCATTCATTATTCACACATTCAAAACATCAAAACTCTCTATTTTCTTCCTCTTTGAATCCGGCCACAAGGGTGAAGAACACCAAAACTTTACAACTTTGTGTTCTTGCATTATTTCAAGCATTTTTTGGTGCAACAAAGTTCAAGAACTCAACTTCTACTCATTTCTATTCTCCTAATACATCAAAGTAAGTAAATAGTAACTCATTACATCTAATATTTATGTTTATATAAGTCTTGCATAATATATATAATCACCAACAACAACAAGTTTCATAAAAACTCAAGTTTATAAATCACTAGTTTTGTTTTAAGTTTGTTTTTTTCAAATGTGTTTATAAATATATAAACACATTATGTAAGTATAAACATTATGAAAAAAAAGTTATATAAATGTGTTTTATAACCTTTTATACAAGTGGTTTTTGAATAAACAACAAGAATCACAAGTTGTTTCAAGTTTATGAAATCCGAATTTTCGGCAGAATTATTACGTCGACTTTGAAAAATCATAACAAATTCATAACTTAATGAAATGAGTTTATTTTTGTCTCAAAAGTTATATCTATGTCTTAACTGAAAATATGGAGGTTTTCATAATTTAATATGGAGTTTAGAACCCCCAAATATTATTTGGGAACCCGGAAGTTTTTCAGCTCAAAAATGGCCAACATAGGTTTTTAACGAGTTTTTTCCCCAACCTAAACACCTCGAAAAATAGTCGTTCTTAACTTTAAAAATTCTTTGTATATAGTAGTTTTATATCTATGAAAATCAAAGCCCAAAGAGATTTGTCGAAAACAGCCTCAAAGTAGGCCGAAAAACCTTTAAAAAGCTGGAAAATTATATATATATATATATATATATATATATATATATATATATATATATATATATATATATATATATATATATATATATATATATATATAAACTTGACGTTTTAAGTGAATTTTATTTATAAACTTGTAAAGTTGGGTGATTGAAAACATAAAAACCTTTATACATACATATTATCATATATGGGAGTTATTAAGTCCCTCATATCATTTAGGACTCGGTTAAACACATCCGGTTTCATCACCCATCAACAACACAAATTTTCATTTTACGCTCGTATTTGCCATCGCACTCACGGTGAGTCTTCATAGCCCCTATTTTCACACTGTTATATTTTAGGGTGAAATACATGCTACGTTTTCATATGGGCACAGAAACTACTTCATTTCTGTTATGTATTACACATGTGGTTCCATCAGCCCTCAGATCATGAACCGTTAGTTACATTTTATGTAAGCGCGAATATATTATGGATAGATCTATAGGGATTAATGTCCCCCACCTAGGTTGGTCGCTCCAACTGCTAAGGGGTGCATATATATTTAACATCACGGTATTACATTGGGGAATACTACACAGGGCAAACTCATAATTAAATTTCGGTTGCATGATGGTTTTATGTAATACATAACATGGAATTTATGCTTTATAAATTCAAACACAACTATTGATGTCCATACAAGTCATATTTACGTGTAAACCTATGAACTCACCAACAATTTTGTTGACGCATTTTAGCGTGTATTTTCAGGAAATTGAGGCACGTGCAAAGCATCGGAAGCATTCCAAGGCTTCCGTTCATTTTGGAGTCGCATCATTTTCAAAAATTCAGAGATTTATTTGCGTTATTTTGGTTAATTTAATTATGTATTTAAATCTCTGTAACTTGTGAACTACTCTTTATCATTTTCGGGCTATGTAAAACATTTCTATATTTTGAAGTTATATCAATGTATTTTTGAAAATGTCCATCTGGTGGTCGTTCACTTGATTATGACTAAGCTTCCGCGACGTCACGCTTTGTTGCAAACCGGGGTAACGGGGTGTGACATTTATGTAATTATAAGTCTTGCATAATATATATATATATATATATATAAACACCAACACCAACTAGGGCATCAAAAACCAAGTTTATGAACAACTAGTTTCTTTTTATTTTAAAATTGTTACTACAAATGTGTTTATAAAAGTATAAACACATAATGTAGGCATAAATACTATGTACACAATGTATATAAATTTGTTTCATGACCTTTTGTACATATGGTTTTTGAATAAACAACAATAATCACAAGTTGTTGCAAGGTTGTGAAATTCAGATTTTTCGGCAGAAACATTACATCAACTTTGAAAAATCATAACTAATTCAAAACTTAACTAAATGAGTTTATTCTTGTTCCCAAATTTAGATCTATGTTTTATCTAAAGATCTGGAAGTTTTCATAATTTAAATCGGAGTTTTGAACCCCCAAACGTTGTTTGGGAACCGAAATGTCTAACAGCTCAGTTATGACCAACTTAGGGTTTTTAACGAACATTTTCCCTAACCTAAACAACTCGAAAAATAACCATCTTAATCTTGAAAAATTCCTTGTATATAGTAGTTTTATGATTATAAATATCAAATCCCAAATCATTTTGGAGCTTGGTTAAAAACAGCCTCAAAATAGGCCAAAAAAACCTCGATAAATCCTGGAAAATCCTTATAAATAAACTTGAACTTTTTTAATGGGTTTTTTTGTCTATGGACTTGTTAAGTTTGGTGATTTAAAACTTAAAAACCATCATACATGCATATTATCATTTATAGACGTTATTAACTCCCTCGTATCATTTAGGACTCGGTTAAGTACGTTCAAGCTTCATTCCAAGTCAACGACATGATCTTCATTTTTACGCTCACTTTTACGGTGAGTTTTCATAGCCCCAATTTTTAATTGTTTGTATTTACTTTGGGGTGAGATTACATGCTCAACTTTTTATTTTATATGGACACAAGTACTTGAATCATTTTATGTATTACACAAGGTTACACTTCACCACCACCCTTAATCATGAACCGTTAATTAGTTCGAAAACGTGTATATTATGAAAGATCTATTTGGGTTGATGCCCCCATCCGGGTTGGTCGCGCCAATTGTAAATGGATGCATAATTATTTGACATTTCTTTGTATTATGGTGTTTGATACCACATAGGACACTCAAAAGTTAAGTTACTTGATCATGAGACTTATGGTAATACTTAAAACTGTTGATTTGTTTTATTTATAAACTCACTGAAATCTTGTGTTTTCCATACTTTGTCTATTTTATCGTGTAAACTTATAAGCTCACCAACTTTATGTTGACGTATTTAACATGTTTTTTCTCAGGACCATAAGGGCTAAGGTATCACATTCATGGCATGTTTACAAGATATCCAAGTTTTCGAACTCATCGGACATTTCAAACGTCACGGAGATTAAATTTCGTAACTTGCACATTTTGTCATGTATTTTAATCTCCGCACTAGTGACTTTAAATATTGTGATGCCTGTAAAATGCTATTTATATTTTATGCATTTCGAAAACGTCCCATTTAGAGGTCGTTCATTGTGATGATGACTTTGTATCCTCCACGTCATGCCTCGTTGCCAAGCGGGGTATCGAGGTGTGATATATACCCCCTTCTTTCTTTGTGCACACAACACTACTTTGCCTTGAGAATCCAGTATGTATCCAAGGTGCTCATCAAAGATAACCTTGTAGCCAGCACCATACAGTTAGCTTATGCTAAGAGACATAAAAGTCAAAGTTCTCTTATCATGTCTTCTCAGGATTAGACTTTGATATGCTTCTTATCACCACTCATCACACCAAAAAAAATACAAGCCTCTCATTCCCCCTCCCCACCCCACCCTTACCCATACCCCATATTCTAGCTCACCCACCTTATCCTAACCCTATCATACCCTACCCTACCCTAAACCCCCTACCCCACCACACCCTCAACATACCCTACCCTCAACCACCTCACCCTACCCTACCCCAACTACCCTTAACTTACTTACACCACCACATCCACATCCCCACCCTCAACCCTACCCACCCCACTCCCATACTTAGCCTATCCCACTCTACTCTACCCTTACACTACCCATCAAACCTACCAATCCCACCCCACCCCTTACCCTTATCCCACCCCACCCACCCCTACCCCTCAAACCTACCCAGCTCACCCCTACCTCACCCTTACCCCTCAAATCTACCCACCCCCACCCACCTTACCCCTCAACCTACCCACCTTACACCTATCCTGCCTTCCCAGCACCCTACCCCCACACCATTACCCTACCGAATTTTACCCTACACCACCCCCAACCTACCCACCCCTA
Organism: Centrapalus pauciflorus; assembly: GCA_020465985.1. Classification (NCBI taxonomy): domain Eukaryota; kingdom Viridiplantae; phylum Streptophyta; class Magnoliopsida; order Asterales; family Asteraceae; genus Centrapalus; species Centrapalus pauciflorus. Next base: position 24,864 of record JAANYP010005316.1, on the reverse strand, counting down.
CCCTACCCCTAACCCATATTTATTATAACGAGAAATATTTTAACAATTTTTTATAAAATTTATTATTTTTCAATAACATATCTATATAACTTATAAACATTGGTTGTTTGGAAGTTAATATACGTAACCTTATAAACTTGAATTGTTACTTGATTTTTGAAAGCATGTTGGTTATATGTTTCTTGGATGCATTTATGTTTCTTGATTATAACTTATAATCTTGAATTGATTTCTTACTTGAATCATGTCAATGCTATTTGAATGTTTTTAAATGTTTACATGAATCACTTTGATTCAATGATATTATTGTTACTTGATATTTGACTTTAATCAATTATATTTCTTTAGTGTTGAGAATGAAATGTAAAATTAATAAAAATAACATAATCATATAATTTATAAAACAAACAGACTTATTAAATTCTTTTGTCTGGTCTCAATATCTTATCAGGACCACCTCTCATCAATCAGAAGTGGAATCAGACATCAGACAATTTACCTCTTATGCAATCAAACAACACCTTACTTTCAATTATAACCAACTTACCACTGTGATTTGAAAATTTATTTGAAACCACAATATCATTCTTTCCAACATGAGACTTACCTTTGTTAGATGTCGGGGTGTTCAAAAGAAACCGGAAAATAAAAAAATCGAGCCGGACCGGTCAATCCGAAACCGAAAAATCCGAAATCTGAAAAAACCGACATATGACGGACCGGTTACAGTTTTCATTCTTAATAAACCGCGGGTAACCGAACCGAACCGAACATAAACACATCACAAATATTTACATATAAATAGATAAATTACAAGCTAAAATATTATATTTATAGTTTCATTTTAATTAAATATTTGTTTGTTTAAGTAGTTTTATGAAATTTTTAATGTAATTGATATATTTATTACGAATAAACTTAATTTTAAGGAACAATCAAAGTTTAAAAATTTATGTTTCTATACTTTTATTATTTATAAATAGATTACAACTATCCGAAACTATCCGCAAACCGAACTGCATATAACCGAAACCGAAACCGTAAAGCAGGTAACCGAAACCGAAAATACGGTTCACACTTTTGCTACTAACCAAACCGGTCCATGAACAGCCCTAGTTAGATGTATGTTGTTTTTTTTAGAACTTATTTTCATAAAATTCAGCACTAAATGGTGGTATTGGTTTCTTAGCAACAGTCTTGACTTCATAACCTGTCTTATTAACAGGTTTAGCTGTCTTTACTACAGGTTTAACACTTTTTCCACCAAGCTGTTCATGTGGAGCACTTGAGCACACAACAGTGTAGTTTGGTGAGGAACACATCTCATTACCAGACTCCATAGTTTTCATACATGAACTGTCAGTGTTTTGAGGCCTAACAAACCTATTTATTGAAACCATTTTACCATTTACACTCCGTATAAAAGTATTTGTAAGTTCACCAAGGGTGGACAGATCTGTTTCCAAATTTTTTATTTCAACAATTGAAGTTATTGTATCAAGATCTCCTCAAGATATGCCTAAATTTGAGCAACAATCTTCTCACTAATGCATTAATTTACTCTCTTAGCAGAATAACACCAAGAGTCAACAATATTTTGGAGCTTAGCATGCTTTAAGTCTGTTTCTCTTTTCTCTTCTAATAAAGTGGTGTTGATGTGTTTAACCTCATCAAGCTCAGTTTTCAACTTATGAGAACTACCAATTTCACTAAATTTGAGTTCTAGATCATTTTTCAATTTTGAAATTTCAGACTTTAGAGCATCCTGCTTTTCAACAGCAGCTTTGAGATCAACAAACAGATAGGTAAACATTTTCTTTTTTTTTTCTTCAACACTGTAATATTTAAAATTATGTACCTTATACATCATTGTAGGATTCCAGTTGTCTAAAGAACTTAGAGACTCAGCTTCAGCTAGATCTTGTTTAAAGCTGCTTCAAGAAGGAACATCATCATTTGCCACCAGACAGTTGTTATCTTCCTCATCAGATAATGAGTCAAAGACTGCCCAGTCACAGGCTTCAGCCATTATTCCCTTCTGTCTGTTGGAGGCCACAGAGTCTTCCAACGTTTTCATCTTTTCCATGGCTATAAGATACGTAACCCTATATCCATCATCTCTGTTAGTCTTGTGGGGTTTGGATGAGGAGCCAATAGCTTTAGACACACAGTCTGCAGCTATATGACTAGTTTTGCCACATTTTAAGCACTCAACCCTAGATTTATTATACGCTCTTTTTCTGACGACACTTGATTTCTTTTGAGCATCCTTGTTCCAAACTTTTTCTTGTTAAACTTTTTGACAAGCATAGCAATCATTTGTTCATCATCAAGTTCACCAAGGTCTTCACTCTCCTCTTCATCCTCTGTAGTAACCTCCAAGTTTTCATCATATGAGAATCAGCTTGTGTGAACACATCACACACCTGATTTACAGGTTGCCTCACATTAGCCACCAAGGTTGAACCTCTCTTAGATATTTCTAAAGCATTCCTCTTTTGAGCCCTTGATTGCTCATCATTTAGCAAGGATCCATTAAGATTTACAAGATCCATGTTTCTGATGGTGCCTGGATTTCTGAGTATGGTTGAGAAATAGTTCCACTCTTCAGGCAGAATATCTAAGAACTTGTTCACCAGAGTTAAATTGTCCTTAGTGATCCCAACAGCTTTGAGATCATTTACCAGTGCAGTGAACCTGGTATAAGTTTCAGTAAGGCTCTCTCCTTTGGCTTGGCAAAGAACAACTCATATTGTCTAACAAGATTGTTGATCCTGTTATCCAAGGTGATAGTGGGACCACCATAGAGAGTATCCAGAGTATCCCACATCTCTTTAGCTATTTTCAGTTTCTCAACCTACTTGAACGCATCATCAGGGAGAGAAATTATAAGGTTGTTCTTGGCTTTTGCATTAAGGGAAACCAGTCTCTTATCTTCATCAGACCATTGAGCTTTAGCCTTCTCAATGGTCCTGACATTAGGAACATCACCTTCTGTAGAAGGAGTGATGGTAGTGACAGAGGTAGGCACATAAGGACCTTCCATCACTATCTCTGGACGTTGCTCATCCAGATTCTCCAAATAGAGCATCATTATGCACTTCCAGCCAGAGAATTTTTGGTGATTAAACTTTGGGGGTTTGGCCATAGAACCATTATCATAGTAGGATAAGGGGTTTGAAGCATAATTGTCCATAATGGGTAGATGGGAGTTAATGAGAGAGATCTAGAGTTGACACACACTCTAACTGCTCTGATACCAGTTGTAGGTCCCAAAAGGTTTCCAAGTATACTCAGATAAACTGTAGGAGGGGGGGGGGGGGGGGGGGTGAATGCAATTAATCCTTAATCACATAGATTTTTCTCAATGCTTGTAAGTACATATTAACACTTGTTAAAATTACAATCAGGTTTGGATTGCGGAAAGATCCAAACAGAGATGACAGAATTGAACAACAGACTTTAACTAATCTAAGACACACTCAAACTAGTTACAATGAAGTGACACACTAAGTTTCACTCACTTTTTACACACAAGACACAGATTGAACAGCTTTTAAGACTGAACAAGTTAGACACACTATGCTATCACTCAAGTTATATTCAACATGCATGCTTGAAAAGCACACTTTGCTTTGCAATCACGTTCTCTGTCTGTTAAATCTCAGTTACTTTATCTTTCATTGGAAGCTTTTATTTTATACTCATTTACATAATCCAAGTGAAGCTTCTTCATTGGTTGTAGAGAAAGTGGGAATGTCTTGTAATGGAACAAATTTGCTTTTCTGCATCAAGACAAATCTGAGAAAGCAGTTGTGTCTTGTTACTGCAAAATCTTTGTCTTTACCTTTTTGTCTCTGTTGTCCTTAGCTTACCCCAAAGTAGAATGTCAACTAATGACCTTTATTCTTCCTTGTAAAGCTATTATGGTATAAGATATGGGTTGTCATCCATTTCAGATATTTCTTTTGTCTTCATGCTTCTAAACAACTTTGACAACTACTTGGAAGTTCTGATTTTCCACCTTGTTTTGACTCTAAGGCTGATCTTTACATTCCAAACTTTGCATGAAGATATGGAAACAATTTCATGAAGTGTTAAACCTGTTCACAAAGAACAGAACACTTATCTGTGTCAAAATTATCCAACAGATATGGACAGCTTGGGCATATTCTATCAAACCTGTCCAAAAGATATGGACAGTTTTGGCAAACTGCCAGGTTACAACTAATGTAATAGTGTAAATCAGACTTAGGTTGATTTTGCAAATCACTTATCAGGTTTGATTGAGGCATTAAAGAGCCTTAAAATCTCCCCCTATGTGTATCAATCAGGTTGATTGGAAATCTCCCCCTATAGATATATAACAGGTTTGATTGAGGCCTTTTTGTGCCTAACATACTCATCCACTTATCGGCTCCCCTGAGTCAATTGCATCAACCGCATCTTCATCTTATTCTTTTGATCCTAAGGTGCAGTATTTGGCATTCAGCATTTCCACAAACTGCTCCCAAGTCAGAGACTTAATTACCTCATCCCCATAGATACTATTTTGAGTATACCCCCAAGCTCGTGCATCACCAGTTAGTAAGGCAGTCGCATAGCAAACCTTTTTTGAGTTCAAACACTCGCTGATGCTGAAAAATTCCTCAATATAATTCACCCAATTCAAAAATTGTATCGGGTTCGTATTTACTACTTTTCACTATCCTCTTCCTAATCGTCCATATTTACTACTTTTTCCTTACGTTTTCCTTTCTTATCCGCCCTACGCTTAGCTTCTGCTTCATTGCGCATACGAAACTGCTCTTGCATTATATGCAGTTGCTGATCATATAGGTACTTAGTCTGTTGCTCGTTGTTCTGAGCCAGGGCAACTTGCATCATTTCCATTATTTGTTGAGGAGTCAGACTACCTCCAGCATTTCCAAATCCGTCACCAGACATGATCTGAAATAGTGGTTGAAATAAACGGATTAAGCACAACCTATTGTATCTCTACCCAATTTCCCATCCTAAAAGTTTTCGCAAACCTATCTTAGGTGAGATTATTCATAGATGTTCATTGCTAGTATTTTTGCTTAAAAAGTTTGAGTCTAAGTGTTAATGCTAACACTTAAATCCCTCAAACAAGTGCTCTGATACCATCTTCTGTGACATCCATCTAATAATTACTTGCAACTCCCAAGATCATGCTAATTAAATATCATGCTAAAAGAAAACTTTTGCTTAATGCAACCAGCTTTCAACATAAAGTAAGATAATTTAAATATTACACATCATTCACGCTCTAACATGCTTGAAAAGGGTACAAGTCTAATAATCTATTACATAAGTGTTGAAATACAAAATTTACCCAACCATTCACCAAAACAAAAGATAAATACCACTAAGAAGTGGTGAGCTAAATCCTCTTGAAGCTTGAAATCTTAGAGGACGGTCCAACAGATTCTTTACCTTTGCCTGAAAAATATAAATCCATGAGGGTAAGCTAATTGTTTAGTGAGTGAGCCGATAATACAATTAATGTGCAATTATGTGCGCGGTGTGTTGCTTTCTTTGCTTCACTAAATAAAAGGGACCGATCAAATATGCAAATACGATGCGCGGTTTGCTTAGACAGTAATACCGTTGCCGCTATTGACACACAAGGCATTTAAAGATAAGATGATGAATTTAACACATATGTGCATTTAGTGGGGATCACTCGCGTACTGGGCTAGCTACTAGTAAGCAACTGTGGGTAACATTGGAGTATTATGCTGCTTTAATGCTAGTCATCAAGCACATAAGCACTTTATAACTTAAATTGCTACCCAACACTGTACAATAGTGTTGGTGCTAAGTTTTGCAATTGAAAAGCTGAGATATAAAGAAGATATTACATTCAGGTGACACACTAGTATGATGTGCTTTAGGTGATTGGCAAATTATGTCGTGCAACTCACTCAGGTTGCTCATTATAAATAAGTGAGGGACATTGAAAGTGCTGCAAATAAAGTCTCAAAACATAATATGCAGTAAAAGTAAAATCTACCACTCACAGTGTTTGCTATTCTTGAGTTGTTGAGCAAGGATATGGAGCATTCTACAAGTAAAGAAATGTCTATAGACTAGGATTATGCTTGGTTGGTACAAGCGGTGCTTTTGCAAGGAGGTGGAGAATTCTGCTGGTAAAACGTCTATAAGCTTGAATTACGTTGATGGGTACATGCAATGCTTTTGCAAGAATATGGTGAGTTATGATATTAAAAGTGTGTTTGGCTCAAATAGTGATTTGGCTCTGTAATAACATTGCAGGGTATACAACTATCAGGCTTTAATTAAATTGCTAAGGTATATTGTATAAATGGGTATACAATGCTAACTTCAGATATCTCAAGTTTGGATGGTATATCCAAATTTAGACGAGTACAAGCTACGGTTTATGCGAACTTCGGATCTAATGATCCGAACATTGTTGCATGCTAACTTTAGAAAATTTTAGCCTTTTTAGGTCATTGTCAGCCTACACTCTTTAAGTCCAACATCGGATCTATGGTTCGGATGCTCAGTCCCTGATACTGGATTTTGAATTTTAATAAACTTTGGATACATGATCCGAACTTCGGATCATGCTCCCATCCGAAGTTAACTAATATTAGAAGGTAATGGTCCAAACCTTCGGATGACACGAAGTTCGGATGGATCATCATCCAAACTTCATCACTTGCAGTTCGTGGCAGTTCATAAATTTCCAGATTTCAAGTTTAACATTTTTGTGCCTGTCCTGTAAGTGAAATCTATTGGTATACACTAAAACTACAAAATATGTTGTTATTTAACATCTTAAAACGTTCTAAAGCATGCATTTAAGAACAAAAATGACCATTTTTCTTAATATATACCGAAAGCACTTTTACGCACAAAAATTCTGATTTCTTAGCTTCAAAGTTGAATTACACAATAAACTTAGTTGCTATTGTTTCATTTTCATTCCATATTCATATTACAACCAACATCTATAACATGCAACCATAATTTTTGCTCTAAAATCTCAGATTTGTTTTCTTTGTAACCGTGGCCTTTCATGGCTAAAAATCAACATAAAAACTAAAACTTACCTTGAAACGTTTGTAGATCCTTAATGAACTCCTTACAATGATTCTTTTGCACTAATTCTTTGCCCAATTTCTTGATTCGTTTTAGTGAAAAAGGGAGAGAGAGCGTCGAGAGTGAAAGATGTAGAGAGTGTGTGAGTTGTTGATAAATGTGCAATCTTTTGCACATCTCTTTAGGGGTGAGCTCGGTACCGTACCGTACCAAACCGGTACTGATCCCGAAAATACCGAAACCGAATTATTAGTTTTGAAAGAACCGAATACCTAACCGTATAATTTTATATGGTGCCGGTTCGGTTCCGAATACCGAATTTTAGCTAAGTTAAAAACCGAATGCCGAATTTTAGCTAATTTAAAAACCGAATCCCGAACCGAATATATTAATTCGGTATCGGTCGGTACCGGTACCGGTTCGGGTTCGGGAAACAGTACCCGTCGCTCACCCCTACATCTCTCCACCTAATCAACCCACTTTTTGAGACTTTTAAAAATTTTGTAACACCCTCGAACTAAACCACAATGCCACATAATTACCACATCAGCAAAGATATAATATAATGGACCCTACGCTATTCCCAATACATACACAACAATAGTCACGGAAATCTCTGAATAAACTACAACCTATCCAAAGTATAAACAACAACCCCCAAAATATAACTACCTCAATGAAAGGTAGCTAACTCCTCGATCACAGGTAGAATGTAAACCTACTTTGGTCCAGCAGGTCTACTAGCAGTCCGGTCACCTGGGATACACACAACAACACACACAGGTCAGCTAAAGCTGGTGAGAATGCAAGGGTTAGTGCACGATTATAAAGCTAAGTAAATAAACAACTCAACAATAAAACGTTCAGCGTTCTCTACTGAACAAGTATATGAGATCCCACAAGATAGCTCAATAGGTACTCAACTCGCGTGGATAGGTCCACGTACCCAAATCCCTAGACCGCACAAAGCAGTCATCGGGAACTCAAAAGGGATTTGGGAGCGACCCAACCCCTGCCCAGCCGTACGGTTTAGTATCTCAACAGCTCAAGTGTCCCAAATCTCATATTTAAAATAAAGTTCACAATAGCTCAGTAATACAAGCATGATAGTATCTCAATAAAAACTCGTAAGAAAACTCATAAGAAAAGCTCAATAAAAGATCATGCAAGTATTAGTAAAATAATCATACGAGTATCTCAACAAAAACATGCAAACTCACCTGCTCAGCTAGATAAACTAAGTCTCGGTTCCCTGCCCTTTCCCTATCCTGTCAACACGAGACCCTGAAAACACAATAACACAATCACAATATCACAATCTCAGCCCAACAAGCCTATACACAATTCTCGACAACTCGCAATATCCCAAAGACCCGAATACACAACTCACATAACCCGAAAAGCCAACCCGAAACCCTAGCCGCATCGCGGCCTCACTCAGCCAATCGCGGCCGCACTGACCCTATTGCGGTCGCGATGGCCTCATTCTCGGCCGCGCTCACATCGCGGCCCGAGCTCGGACGCCAACCGCCTGCGATCACCTCAAGAACATCGCGGCCCGCGATCAAGGGATCGCGGCCGCGCTCACGGACGAACAGTAGCAGTTATGCTCTGTTTCTGCACAGCCAGGGGATTAATCCCCAATCACAAATTTTCACTCGATTTCTACCGAATTACAGACTCGAATTTATTCAGGAACATGTCTAAACTTAATTCAATTATTTATCCACAATCAACAACACTTAATCCGTGAATTTGAGCTCGAATTTACCTCAAATATAAATCCAATTCAAAAGACGAAGTTGATGATGATTCCACAGCTTGAAGCTTCAATTCAGCTTCTCAATCCTGATTATGGTTGCTGGAATCCACAATACACACACTTACACCTTTGGCTCTGGTTTTGGAATGAGTTTAAGAATAAAAGAGCAACCAATATATACGTTTTGGGTTTAACTCGGTCCGACACACAAAAATCCGATCCCGATACCCCAAAATACAATTTTATATCCCCGGGTCCCAAATTAAATAATTAATCCAATGAAATAATTCCACGTACCTATCTCAAATCGGGATGTTACAAGTCCTCCCTCCTTATAAAGATTATGTCCTAAGAATCTATCTCGAAGCAAAGAGGTGAGGATAGCGGCTGCGCATCTCTGACTCTGGCTCCCATGTGGTGCTGGTACCCTTATGATGCTTCCACTGCACCAACACTAATGCCACCTCTTTATTACGCAGCCTCTTCACCTTCTGATCTGTCACTACCTCAGGCTGCTCGGCATACTGTAGTCTATTATCAACCTCAATCTCTGACTATGGCACTCGCTGATCATCACGGGCTAAACACTTACGAAGATGGCTGACATGGAAGGCATTATGAACACCCGATAGCTCTGAAGGCAAATCTAGACGATAAGCCTGATCCCCAATCCTCTCAACGACCTCAAATGGCCTAATATAGCGCGGACCCAACTTACCTCGCCTACGAAATCGAATAATCCCCTTCCAGGGTGAGACTTTAAGCATCACGGAGTCTCCGACCTGAAACTCTAACTCGGACATCCGGCGATCCGCATAACTCTTCTGGCGACTCTGAGCTATCCTAATCCGCTGCTGAATCATAGCGACCTTGTCGCTAGTCTCCTGAAGAACCTCTGGCCCACTAATAGGACGCTCCCCAACCTCTCCCCAACATACTGGAGTCAAGCACTTACGCCCATAAAGAGCCTCAAACGGAGGCATGCCGATAGATGCATGGTAGCTATTATTATACGCAAACTCAACAAGCGGCAAATGTAAATCCCAGCTACTCCCGAAATCAATAACACAGGCCCGCAGCATATCCTCCAAAGTCTGATTAGTCCGCTCTGTCTGACCCCCTATTTGCGGATGATAAGTTGTACTCAGCTGAACTCGGGTGCCTAACTCTCACTGAAAGCTCTGCCAGAATCGCGACACAAATCGGCTGTCTCGATCAGATGTAATAGATCTCGGAACTCCATGCCTCGCAACGACCTTACTGATGTAGAGGCGCGCTAACTGATCCATCGTAATAGTCCCACGAACGGCTAAGAAGTGGGCGCTCTTCGTAAGCCGATCAACAATAACCCAGATCATATCATTCCCACGGACAGTCCGCGGGAGTCTCACTATGAAGTCCATGGTGATATCATACCATTTCCACTCTGGAATCTCTAGCGGTTGAAGTCTGCCATGCGGCTTCTGGTGCTCACTCTTAACCCTCAAACACGTCATACACGCCTCCACATACTTCCCCACATCCCTCTTCATCCCCGGCCACCAATAATGAACTCGCAGATCTCGATACATCTTCGTGCTGCCCGGATGGATCGATAATCTAGACTATGAGAATCGTCTAGAATCAACTGTGTCAAATTCCCTACTCGAGGGACCCACACTCGACCACGAAGGGTCATCAAACCTCTTTCATCTCGGCTCAACAACTCTAGCTGCCCGGCTAATCTCTCTCTCTGCACATTCTCGCCCCTCAGCCCCTCCTCCTGAGCTAACCGCAGACCATCAATCAGGGTCGACGTGACCTCTAATCGAGAAGCTCTGGATGTAACCATCTGCTCATAAGATCTCCTGCTCAAAGCGTCTGCCACCACGTTAGCTTTCCCCGGGTGGTACTGGATATCACAATCATAATCTTTCAGAAGCTCCATGCTACGCCTCTGCCTCATGTTCAGCTCCTTCTGACTGAACAAATACTGTAAACTCTTATGATCGGTATATACTGTAAATCTCGTCCCATATAGATAATGCCGCCATATCTTCAAGGCAAAGACTATGGCGTCCAACTCTAAATCATGCACTGGCTGACTCAATTCATAACTCTTAAGCTGTGTAGAGGCATAAGCGATCACCTTGCCTCTCTGCATCAGTACACACCCCAACCCGGTGAAGGAAGCATCGCAGTAAACTGCAAAATCCTCTGAAACCTCTGGCAACGCTAGAATCGGAGCCCTGCATAACCGATTCTTCAACTCTAGGAAAGCACTCTCCTGCTCCTCGGTCCACACAAACGGCACTGACTGCCTGGTCAGCATCGTCAATGGCACTGCGATCCGCGAAAAAATCTCTATAAACCGCCGATAATATCCAGCCAAACCCAGGAAGCTGCAAACCTCTGACACAGATGTGGGCTGGCCCCAACTCATAATAGCCTCGACCTTCGCTGGATCCACCTTCACGCCCTCATTCGTCACCACGTGCCCTAAGAACTGCACCTCTCGAAGCCAGAACTCGCACTTCGAAAACTTGGCATATAGCCTCTCTCACTGCAAAGTACTCAGGACCTCCCTCAGATGCTGCTATGCTCCTCGCTACTCCTCGAGTAGATCAGAATATCATCTATAAACACAATTACAAATCGATCAAGCATCGGCCTGCAGACCCTATTCATCAGGTCCACAAATGCTGCTGGGGCATTAGTCAGCCCGAATGGCATGACTAAGAACTCATAATGACCATATCTAGTCCTGAACGCAGTCTTAGGCACGTCCTCATCTCTAACTCGCAGCTGATGATACCCGGAACGCAGATCGATCTTCGAAAAGAAGCTCACCCCCTGCAGCTGATCAAAGAGATCATCAATCCTCGGCAAGGGATAACGGTTTCTCACCGTTACCCTATTAAGCTCTCTATAATCCATACACATACGCATCGTCCCGTCCTTCTTCTTCACAAATAACACAGGAGCTCCCCACGGCGAAGAACTGGGGCGAATAAACCCTCGATCTAGCAAATCCTGCAGCTGCGTCATCATCTCACGCATCTCGGTAGGAGCTAATCGATACGACGTACGCGCAATAGGAACGGCCCCGGGAACTAGGTCGATCCTGAACTCAACCTGCCGGTCCGGCGGCAGACCCGGCAACTCATCCGGAAACACGTCTGGGAAATCTCTAACCACTGGCACATCACTAACCTCCCTCTTCTCCTTCTTCGCGTCTACTACATAAGCCAAGTAAGTGGCACACCCCTTCGCCACATACTTCTGCGCTTGAGCCATCGACACTATGCTCATCTCTCCCCTACGCCTCTCACCATACACAACTGCTGACTTTGACTCAGAAACGGGGATACGAATCATCTTCTTAGAACAGAAGATATCCGCCTGACGCGCTGTCAGCCAATCCATGCCAACAATGGCATCAAAACTACTAATATCCATAGGCATCAAGTCTATGGAAAACCGGTGACCGTCTATCTCTAACACACAATCTCTATAGATACGGCTCACTAATACAGTACTACCATCGACACGCTCAACAATAACAGGCACAGATAACTCAGATGAAGGCATAGCAAAATAATCACAGAAGGAGGCAGATACATATGAACAATCAGATCCCGAATCAAATAAAATAAAGGCACGCAGTCCATTAAGGATAAACGTACCAGACACAACATCAGGCGACTCGCGCGCCTCCTCAGCAGTAGCCTGGAAGGCCCTGTCACGAGCCCTCGGTGCTCCTCCTCCCCGAGGTGCTGAAGATGACCCTGATGGCCCAGCTCCACTCGAACTCAACCCTGGAAACCCCGCACTCGGGTTCAGACAGTCCCAAGACATATGTCCCGGCTTCCCGCACCGGAAACAAAGAGACTCCTGGGAAGTACATGCAACAGCTGTGTGACCAAACTGGACACAGCTAAAACAACGAAGATGCTCCCGGGCACACGGCCCTGCATGACGGTGATGGCACCGCTGGCAATCCCTTTCTACCGACGCCGAACTCTCAACTCGGCTCCCAGAATCCCGAGATCCCCTCCTAACACTCCCCTGACTCTGACTCTGCCTCTGGCCCTGACCCTGACCCTGCTGTCGCTGCCCCTGCTGCCTCTGACCACCTCGACCCTGTCCCTGACTCTGTCCGGCTCCCAACTGTCTATCATCCCGGCCCTGATCCCGCTGGGCTCCCGAACTCTGTCCCTGCTGCTCGGAATACCCGCCCTGACGGCTCTCTCTATAGAATCTCGAAGAACCGGAACTCTGGCCCTGACCCGATGGCTCGATACGCTGTCTCTGGGGAGCCGACTGCTCCCGCTGTCTCTCCACCTCCCGCTCTCGGTGGCGGGCATACTCCATCGCTGAGGCAAATGTGGGGTCACACAGCATCCCCACGAACTCTCGAATGTCCAGTCTCAAACCCTCAATAAACATAGTGACCTTCCGGTCCTCGGTAGCTACCTGATGCGGTGCAAACTGAGCTCTATCATTAAATACATCGATATACTCCTGGACGGACCTGGATCCCTGCTGCAAATGGATAAACTCTCGCTCCAACTCTCTCCTCGTGTCCAACGGACAGTACTACAACTCAAACTCTGTACGGAACTCCTCCCAAGACATCAGATAGGCCTCATCAACTCCACGAGCACTGACAACTGAACTCCACCATCTCAATGCTCCTCCCTTCAGAAGGTAGGACACATAACTCACTTGGTCTGCTCGATCAACATGGGCTATACGGAATGCAGCCTCGACCTCTCGCAGCCAATCAAGTGCCTTCGAGGCACCCACTCCCCCAAAGAACTCTGATGGACGACCCGTCATGAAGTCCTTAAAGGACCCACGCGATGGCTGGCTAGAAGAAGCACCAGCCCCCGAACTCTGCTCTCCCTCGGGTGGAGGCACCGCGCCTCGACCCCTACCCGCACCCTGGACCGGAAAACGCTCATCTAGGATCTGGCTATCACAGAATATAAGTCAGATCTACGCACAGGCTCATCATCCCTATGGTCATCCCCCTGAGGCCCGCTGCCCTGACGGTCCATAACAACCTGCACAATAAGATAATAACACAAATTAACTCTACAAGACTCTACACACTACTCGTTCATCACCTAATACTCTACTTCGAATTACAATCCAAGGATCTAGACTCTAGGGTTTAAGCTTAAGCATCCACTAGATACTTAATCTCTTAAACCTAGGCTCTGATACCAAGCTTGTAACACCCTCGAACTAAACCACAATGCCACATAATTACCACATCAGCAACGATATAATATAATAATCCCTACGCTATTCCCAATACATACATGCAGAAACCCGATAATTTAAAACATTAATTACACAACAATAGTCACGGAAATCTCTGAATAAACTACAACCTATCCGAAGTATAAACAACAACCCTCAAAATATAACTACCTCTATGAAAGGTAGCTAACTCCTCGATCACAAGTAGAATGTAAACCTACTTTGGTCCAGCAGGCCTACTAGCAGTCCGGTCACCTGGGATACACACAACAACACACGCAGGTCAGCTAAAGCTGGTGAGAATGCAAGGTTAGTGCACGATTATAAAGCTAAGTAAATAAACAACTCAACAATAAAACGTTCAGCGTTCTCTACTGAACAAGTATATGAGATCCCACAAGATAGCTCAATAGGTACTCAACTCGCGTGAATAGGTCCACGTACCCAAATCCCTAGACCGCACAAAGCAGTCATCGGGAACTCAAAAGGGAATTGGGAGCGACCCAACCCCTGCCCAGCCGTACGGTTTAGTATCTCAACAGCTCAAGTGTCCCAAATCTCATATTTAAAATAAAGTTCACAATAGCTCAGTAATACAAGCATGATAGTATCTCAATAAAAACTCGTAAGAAAACTCATAAGAAAAGCTCAATAAAAGATCATGCAAGTATTAGTAAAATAATCGTACGAGTATCTCAACAAAAACATGCAAACTCACCTGCTCAGCTAGATAAACTAAGTCTTGGTTCCCTGCCCTTTCCCTACCCTGTCAACACGATACCCTGAAAACACAATATCACAATCACAATATCACAATCTCAGCCCAACAACCCTATACACAATTCTCGACAACTCACAATATCCCAAAGACCCGAATACACAACTCACAAAACCCGAAAACCCAACCCGAAACCCTAGCCGCATCGCGGCCGCACTCAGCCAATCGCGGCCGCACTGACTCTATCGCGGTCGCGGTCGCGATGGCCTCATTCTCGGCCGCGCTCACATCGCAGCCAGAGCTCGGACGCCAACCGCCTGCGATCACCTCAAGAACATCGCGGCCCGCAATCAAGGGATCGCGGCCGCGCTCACGGACGAACAGTAGCAGTTATGCTCTGTTTCTGCACAGCCAGGGGATTAATCCCCAATCACAAATTTTCACTCGATTTCTACCGAATTACAGACTCGAATTTATTCAGGAACATGTCTAAACTTAATTCAATTATTTATCCACAATCAACAACACTTAATCCGCGAATTTGAGCTCGAATTTACCTCAAATATAAATCCAATTCAAAAGATGAAGTTGATGATGATTCCACAGCTTGAAGCTTCAATTCAGCTTCTCAATCCTGATTATGGTTGCTGGAATCCACAATACACACACTTACACCTTTGGCTCTGGTTTTGGAATGAGTTTAAGAATAAAAGAGCAACCAACATATACGTTTTGGGTTTAACTCGGTCCGACACCCAAAAATCCGATCCCGATACCCCAAAATACAATTTTATATCCCCGGGTCCCAAATTAAATAATTAATCCAACGAAATAATTCCACGTACCTATCTCAAAATCGGGATGTTACAAATTTCACCCATCAACTTTATATTTTTTGCATAATTGTTCATAAACTCTTGTTTTTTAACTCCTCAATTTACAATTAATACTAACAATAATTTGCAAAACAATTATACATAATTGCATTAATTAACATTAATAACATTCTTAAATTACATTTCTTATGCTAAAGTACATGGATTAAATGCATAGATGTTACGAAAAAAAAAAAATAAACCTCGTAAATATTTTAACGGATGTGATTTGTATGCAACACATTTTTGTCATACACAATAATTTTAATTAAAATGACTATTTTATACTTAACCATGTTCTTATCATATTTGTCTTGTACCATTAAAAATAGGGATTAATTTTTCATATTAAATAAATTTATTATTTATGATAAAATATGTTGTGTTAACAAATCACTTAGTTTTTTATAATTGCGCCAAAAACTCTCAACTTATCAAATTTTTGTGATAAAAAACCCCAAATCATTTTTCGTTGCATTAAAAACCGCCGAACTAACTAAAAATCATTAAACCAAGGTTTTATCAAGGGTAACCGGTTGAAAATGATTATTAATCCTACGTGGACGGGTAAATAACCTACGTGGAACAAATTTAATTGTTGAAATCGGTTGCCAAGTATTACACATCATTTAAACCCCCGTTGATGATGTAATCCTGTTTAAAAATTATAATTAAAAATTATCAACGGGGGTTTAAATAATGTGTAATACTTGGCAACCGGTTTCAACAGTTAAAAATTATTCCACGTAGGTCAATTACAGGTATACGTAGGATTAATAACCGGTTTCAACCGGTTACCCCTTGATAAAACCTTGGTTTACTAAGTTTTAATTAGTTCGGGGTTTTGAATGCAACGAAAAATGATTTTGGGATTTTAATCACAAAAAAAACTGAAAAGTTGGGTTTTTTTAGGTAATTATCTCTTTTTAAACCATGGCCATTGTTCACTGCCCAGTCACATTCAACAACTGATCAGATGTTGACTCAAGTGACCATGCAAAGTGAAGAGCGTGTCTTGCCCAAGAACCGTGCGTGTCTGCATGCGTCTGAGCGAGATCCTTGGTAGGTACCATCGATTTGTGAACGTCAAGACCAAGCTTGTCACATGTCAGTGCTGATGTGGCGTTTCTTCCTTGCCACTGGACCCAAACTCACTCCAAAACAAAATATAAATTACTAAAAAACAATAATATATCTTCGTGAAAATGAACTACTATAAATTAATAATTACGCTTTTGTTAAAATAAAAAAAGGTTTTTTTCCTACCATAATAAAATTTGTTTTTTTTTATATGGAAAATTTTTATTGGGACCTTTATAAGAGAATATTTTACGTCGATGTACTTTTTACGTTTAAAATAATTAGATACTGATTATTTATATTCATTTTTTATTTAATTAATACGTTGTTTGCGAAAACTATTGATCATATAGGTTCAATCCTACGTAGGTATTTGCCGGCCCAAAGAGTCCATTTTACTCCCTTTAGGACACCTCAAGCCATACCCGGGTCCGTGGCCATTCGTCTGATCCGAGGATACATCAAGAGCTGATGGAAAATTATTTATTATTCATTCATAGAAACATATATATAATATAATGATACAAAGGAAAGACTATCTAAAAGATTACATATATAAAAAGAATATTTGCTAGAGTAATTACAGAGATTATAATTGATCTAGAGAATATTTTACTAGAGTAATCATAGGGATTATGATTTGTCTTGATTTAGCTTATCATGCCCCTGCAAGATGGTCGGCCAAGGAAAAAGACCAATCTTGGTAACCAATGAGCCAAATGAGGATCGGGGTAATGGTTTTGTAAGAGCATCAGCGAGCTGGTCGGAGTTTGATATGTAGGACACACGTAGGTTGCCACTTTGAACATTTTGTCGTACGAAGTGATAATCAAGAGTTAGATGCTTCATTTTAGAGTGGAAAACCGGATTGGCACTTACGTATGTTGCTCCTGCATTATCACAGTAAATGACAGGCTGATATGTTGTAGTTAAGCCCATTTCCGAGAATAGATTAGAAAGCCATAGGACCTCAGCAGTGGTACTTGCAACTGCACGATATTCAGCTTCCGTTGATTAACGAGCAATTGTACGTTGTTTTCTTGAACTCCAAGAGATTGGATTTCGTCCGAAATAGACAAGATAGCCAGTGTTCAATGGTTGGACGATGCATGTATTGGGACAATTTGTTGACCGAATATGCCACATCAGGTCGTGTGAAGCTTAAATATTGAAGGCTGCCAATGAGAGCACGAAAGTGGGTGGGATCGTTTAGAGACGTTCCAGCAAGAGTAAGCGGGGGATATACTGCAAGTGGCGTTGCAACTGGTTTCGCATCAGCCATATTAAACCTGCAAAGAATATCAGTGATGTATTTTTTTTGACATAAAAAAATCCCTTGAGAGTGAGGAAGGACTTCAACTCCAAGGAAGTAAGAAAGGGGTCCAAGATCCTTGGTGGAAAAACGATTGGCAAGATTATGAATGAAGGTGTCGAGTTGAGAAGAAGAATTACTTGTGATGATAATATCATCAACATAAACTAAAAGATAGATGGTGATGGTTGAGGTTTGGAGAATGAAGAGAGAGGAATCGGCTATCGAGTTTTTGAATCCAATGTTGATTAGGTAATTGTAAAGCTCTTTGTACCATGATCTAGGAGCTTGTTTAAGACCGTATATGGCTTTTAATAGTTTACACACGTATGTGGGGTTATTGGAGTCAATGTAGCCAGGTGGTTGAGCCATGTAGACGTCTTCGTTAAGGGTGCCTTGAAGAAAGGCATTGTTGACGTCTAGTTGTCTCAACGGCCACCCTTTACTCGTTGCAAGAGAGAGAACGAGGCGCACAGTTGCGGGTTTAACTACGGGACTGAAAGTTTCATGATAGTCAATTCCGGGTCTTTGATGAAAACCTTTGGCAACGAGTCGGGCTTTGTGACGATCTAACGAACCATCAGTGTTATATTTTGTTCGAAAAACCCATTTGCATCCCACTACATTTTGAGAAGAATGAGGAGGAACTAAATCCCATGTTTGATTTCGAACGAGCGCCGCAAATTCCTCGTCCATGGCTTTACGCCAGATTGGGCTTTTAAGTGCATGAGCAATGGTTCTTGGTTCTTCATTTGCATTAAGAACTTGAGCATGTAGATTGAGTTTTTTGATTGGTTTACAGATGTTGTTTTGTAGGCGTGTAATGATTTTGCGTGGTGGAGAAGAGTTGTGTGGTGGAGGGGAAGGTGAAGGTGAAGGTGAAGGTGAAGGTGAAGATATAATGTTTGGGGATGAGTTGTTAGAAGACATTGGATTGGGAGAGGAGTTGTCTGGAACAACACGTGTGGGGGAAGAAGGCGGGGACATGCATGTGTCATTATTAATGGGGTTGTCATGCATGATTGGAGAAGAGGATATAGGTGCTAGAGGAATAGTAAGTTGGGACCAATCATCGAGAGAAACAGGTGCGGAAGTAGGTGTTATATTTTGTTTGGAGAAAGGAAATTGGTTTTCAACAAATTTGACATGACGAGAGACATATATTTTATGGGTTTGAGGATGAAGACAATAGTAGGCGCTTTGAGTAGGAGAGTAGCCCACAAAGACACATGGTATGGATTTTGGCTCAAGTTTGTGTTTGGTATATGGACGTAACCACGGGTAACATAGGCAACCAAAACTGCGTAGTTTGAAGTAATTAGGTTGTTTAGAAAATAGTTTAAGGTATGGAGACAAACCATTTAAGGTGGGAGTAGGGAGTCGATTAATGAGATATGCTGCAGTAGAGAAGGCTAATGACCAATATTTAGTTGGCATAGAAGCATGGGTAAGTAATGAAAGCCCGGTTTCAACGATGTGGCGGTGACGACGCTCAGAATAACCATTATGTTCCGGAGTGTGAGGCGGAGTGGTTAAATGAGAAATTCCATCAATAACAAGATAAGATTTGAGAGCTTCATATTCACCGCCATTATCAGAGTAAAGAGAGATTATGGGTTTCTGGAAGTATTTTTCAACCAGAGCCTTAAAACGAATAAAGGTTTCTTTAGTGTCCGACTTTTTTTTGAGAGGATAAAACCATATGTATTTGGTGAAATGATCAACAAAAACAATATAATATTTGTAGCCATCAAATGAGGGAACAGGGGAAGTCCACACATCTGTATAAATACACTCAAGGGGAGCAGTGGTAACTATAGTTGAAGTGTAAAAAGGAAGTTTATGACTTTTATTGCAAGCACAAGAATTACAATCTAAATTGGAAATACGAGGAACATGAAGATTAAAAGTAGAACTAAGAAAGTTGATTATTTGAGAAGATGGATGCCCTAATCGATGATGCCAGTTAAAGGAGGTTGCTGTTGTGCTTGCGAAAACAGAAGGAGAACTGGGTTGAAATTCATATATGCCTGATTTAGCCGGACCCCGAAGAAGAATTTCCCCTGTTTTCAAATCCTTCACATAGAAAGAATCAGGTAAGAATTCAATGGATGCATTATTTTCATGACAAAATTGGGAAGCTGAAATGATATTACGAGATATGGAAGGAACATAAAGAACATTTGATAGATTAAAATGGTGAGACGAGTGTGAGAGTGTGAGAGAACCAGTGTGAGAGATGTGTAAGGCATTACCATCACCAATGATTAATTCTTCGGTACCATCATAAGGATTATGAAAGGCAAGATTTTGAAGATCATTTGTTACATGATGCGAAGCACCACTATCAAGTAGCCAAGGAGAAGAGACAAGTTGTTGTGGTTGCATGGCAGAAGCATGAGCTTGAGGTTGGGACTGGTACCCGATAGCAACACCACGTGTAGCTGTTGGAGGTGCAACAATGTTGGGTTGGAAAGGAGTAGAGGGAGGTTTAGCCATTGGAAATTGACTAGTGAATATAGGACATTGAGAGACCACATGACCTTGATCACGACACCATTGGCATTTACCCAGGAAGGGGCGAGGTAGATGAGAGTTTTTGGTGTTTGAAGGTGTTGGTAAAATACCACGAGCTGAAGGTGACGGAGTGTTAGGCACAAAAAGGCCTCAGTCAAACCTGTTCTACATCTGAGGGGGAGATTTTATAATCAAACCTATTGATGCATTTGAAGGTTGAATTTAAGGCCTGTTATATGCCTTATTGAAACCTGAAAATGATTTGCAATATCAGTCTAAAGCTGTTCTATATGTTGCATGTGTTGCAACTAAGACAGTTTGTCCAACCTGCTCTGTCTGCTGAACAGGCTGGACATAAACTGTCTACGCTGCTCTTCACTGTTGAGTAGCTTGGGCATTTTTAAAGTGTTCTGTTCTTTGTGAACAGAACCTGTTCTTTGTGAACAGGCTAAACACTTTATGGAATTTGTTTCCAAGTCATCATGTATTGTTTTTGACTACAAGACCAGTTTACAAAGTCGAAGACAAAGTGGAAAACAGAACTGCTCAGCCTGCCCACGCTGTTCTGTAACATGAAGACAAAAGGATATTTGAAAAAGGGTGACAGACCTTTTTCTTATATCAAAATAGGCCTTTACAGGGAAGAAAGACGCAAAGTTGACATTCCTAAATTAGTTAAAGGCAATGCAACAGTAGACAAAGTAAAAAGACAAAAGTTCTGCACATATGAAGACAAGTCTGCTTTTCAGAAAAGTGCAGAAAAGGTTATGTTGTCTTTTCAACAAGACTTTTCCTTTTCATTCTGTCCAATGAAGATGTTTCTCTGAGATCCTCTAAGTGAGTATAAAAGGAAGCTTCTAAGGTCAGAAAGAAGAGTGAAGAAAGCTAAGTGCTAAAACCAAGAGTGAACGTGCAAGTGTGATCTTCATGCATGCAAGTCTTCTGTAAACCAGCATCTGTGTGTCTAAGCTGTTTTACCTAAGCTGTTCCTTAAAAGTCTTGTAAACACATTGAGTGCATCTTAGTGAGTGTATTCAGTGTATACTAGTTCGAGTCTGTCTTAGACTAGTAAGCATACTGTTGTATTCTGTCATCTCAGCTTGAACTATTCCGCATTCAAGCTTGTTTGTAATTAACAATTGTTGATAATACATACAAACATTGAGAAAAAGAGTGTGTAGTTTTTAAAGTGCTGTATTCACCCCCGCTCTACAACTTATAACTATATTCTTTGGGAACCTTTCGGGACCTACAACTGGTATCAGAGCAGTTTAGAGTGTGTGTCATTCTAGATCTCTCATTCTCCCAAGTTTCCATGGACAACAGTGCTGCAAATTCTTCTTACTATGACAATGGCTCTATGGGCAAGCCTCCAAAATTTAATCATCAAAACTTCTCTGGTTGGAAGTGCAGAATGATGCTCTACTTAGAGAATCTGGATGTACAACTGCCAGAGATAGTGATGGAGGGTCCCTATGTGCCAACCTCTGTTACTACTATAACTCCAGCGGTTGAAGGAGCTGCCCCTGAAATCAGGACCTTTGAGAAAACTAAAGCTCAATGGTCTGATGAAGACAAGAGATTGGTGGCTCTGGATGCAAAGGCCAGAAACAACCTGGTCATTTCTCTCCCTGATGATGTGTTCAAGCAGGTGGAGAAAATGAAGACAGCAAAGGAGATGTGGGATACTTTGTGTACCGTCTATGATGGACCCACAATCACACTGGACAACAGGATCAACAATCTTGTTAGACAGTATGAACTCTTCTTTGCTAAACCAAAGGAGACTCTCACTGAAACCTACACCAGGTTTACTGCTCTAGTGAATGATCTCAAAGCTGTTGGGATCACCAAGGACAGTCTTACCCTGGTGAATAAATTTCTGGACATTTTACCTGAAGAGTGGAACTATTTTTCAACAATCCTAAGGAACTCAGGTACTATCAGAAGTATGGATCTGGTCAATCTGTATGGATCCTTACTGAATGATGAACAGTCAAGGCAACAAAAGAGAAATGCCTTGGAAATGTCCAGAAAAGGTGCAGCCTTTGTGGCTAGTGTGAGACAGCCTGTAAATCAGGTGAGTGATGTGTTCATTCAACCTGATCAGCAGGATGATGAAAAGGAGGAGGTGTCAGACGAAGAAGATGCTGCAGATCTTGTTGAACAAGATGATGAGCAAATGATAGCCATGCTTGTCAAAAGGTTCAACAAGAAAAGGTTCGGAAGAAATATGCTGCAAGGAGGTTCAAGTGCTGGCAAAAAGAAGGCATTTGACAAATCCAAAGCTGAGTGCTTCAAGTGTGGCAAAACTGGTCACATAGCTGCTGACTGTGTGTCAAAAGCTGTTGGTCAGTCATCCAAACCCAACAAGACTAACAAGGATGATGGCTATAGGGTTAAGTACCTTATGGCCATGGCTAAGCTAAGGAAATTGGAAAACTCTGTGTCTTCCAATCGGCAAAAGGGACTCATGGCAGAGACATGTGACTGGGAGGAATCTGATTCATCATCTGATGAAGAAGATAATCAATGTCTGATGGCCAACACTGATGTCCCATCAACAAGCAGTTTCAAACAGGATATGGCTGAAGCTGAAGCCTTCAGCAGCTTAGAGAACTAGAATCCTACAATGATGTATAAGGTACAAAACTTTGTGGCTTACAGTTCTGAAGAAAAAGTTAAAATGTTTGAATATATGCTTGTTGATCTCAAAGCTGCTGTTGAGAAGCATGATGCTTTATTATCTGAAATCTCTATGCTTAAAGCTGATCTTAAAACTAAATCCAGTAAACTGGACAGTTTCCATAAGTTGGAAACTGAGCTTGATGAATTAAAACACGTCAACTCCATTTTACTGGAAGAAAAGAGAGAAACAGATATAAAGCATGCCAAGCTTCAAAAGATAGTTGACTCTTGGTGCCAATCTGCACAAAAAGTCAGCCATTGTATAAGTCAACAGATTCCTGCACAAATCCAAGCCTATCTTGGAGGGGATCTTGACACAGCAGCTTCAATTGTTGAGATAAGTAATTTGAAAGCAGATTTATCCACTCTTGGTGAACTTCCAAATACATTCATTCAAAATGTGAATGGTAAACTAATCTCAACAAACAGGTTTGTCAGGCCTCAAAATACTGACAGCTTGTGTGAACTCAGCTCAAAAGCTGATGTTGGAGTTTGTTCTCCAAAACAGCCTGCTAAGTGCTTTGCTAGCTCACACAAGCAAAAGAAAGGAAAACATGTTCAAACTGAAGCTGTGGATGCTAAACCTGTTGACAAAACAGGTTCTGAGTCCAAAGCTGTTGGTAAAAAGCATGTTAATCCATTTGATGCTAAACACTTTGAAAATAAGTTTTCAAAAAGTAAGCATCCTGTTTTCAACAAGGGTAAGTCTCATATTGAAAACAAAACTGCTGTGATTTCAAATAAGTTTTCAAATCATAGTGGTAAATTGGTTTTAAATGAAAATAAGTTTTTCAAAACCAAACACAGTGAGTATGCTGATAGGCAGTATAAATCACAATCCAGTAGGGGCAAAGGCAAAACCATTGCTCAAACTGAGACAAATGGGAATAAGTTTCCCAAACCTGTGGAAGCTCAAAAGCCAATCAAGCTTCCTGTCTTTGACATCTGTCCTCCCAAAAAGAAGAAAGAAGAGATAGTCAAAGCTGTGGCTATTGAACCCTCCACACAAGCTGTTGATTCAACAAAGAAGGCTAAACCTGCTGAAAGAATCAACAAAAACAGCTCAGAATGTGTTTCTGAAGGATCTTCTTCCAAAAATACTAAAAAGAGAAAATGTTACAAATGTGGGAAGAAGACACATCTGGCCAAGGACTGTCCTGAATCTGAGGACATGAGGCCTGTTGACTCTGCTGTTTCCCTTCAACAGGCTGTCACACGCAGTGGTGGAAATGTCCACAGTCACTAGGAGGGTATACAGCTGATACCATTCAGATAGGGAATATTAGTGTGGACATTCCAAATCCATCAACAAATGTTGATGAAGTAGGAGAACTCATCTCTGTGATGAGTTCCCCTAAAAATGACTAATAGTTCTCTTATCACTCTGCAGGAAAAACAACCTTCCCAGGTTTGGTACTTGGATAGTGGCTGCTCAGGGCACATGACAGGTTGTAAAGAATTGCTGAGTGAACTCAGGCCTGAAAAAGGGCCAAAAGTCACCTTTGTTGACAATGTACAGGGATCCACTGAGGGATATGGAACTCTTAAAGCTGGTGCTGCAGTGTTCAAA